>VZRO01003478.1:1314315-1454359 GCA_013397915.1 Daphoenositta chrysoptera
CCCCCGCCGGCGGGGGGGCAGCCGCTCCGCGCCGCTCCCGGCCCGCCGGGGTGCGCGTCCCTCCGCGCAGGCTGCCCGCTTGGGCGGCCGGCAGATGCTGCAGGGGCGCCGGGGAAAGATGGAAGGGGAGCCGGGGGGAGGCAGAGCGGTACCTGCGGAGACCAAGGTCTCGCCTGGAAACAAGCGAGGAGAGAGGAGGGAGAGAGGGAGGAGAAGGCACCGGCCAACCCCGCCGGCGAGGCTGGACCTGCCGGCGGTCCCCGCTCCAGCTCCACAGCCGGCCGCCTCGCCAGAGCCTCCCCGTGAACTTTTGAACTGTCCGAAATGTCACCGAATTAGCAGGAGAGGTGGGAACAAGCGGGGACACCTCGGTCCTCGCCGGGAAGCGGCGCGGGGCTGAAGGGCCAGGCGGTTCCGTGCTTCCCGGCTCGGCCTGATTTTAACCCGGTGCTTGGCAGCCTGGTGTGTTGCTGCAAGGAGTTAACTAGGTGGGATCTAGGAGTCAGGGATGGTAGCTGCTCTCCTATCGCACGCACCGCCTGCGCACCGCCTTCTTCCATTTCAGTCTGATAGATACATCAGAAATGCTGCTCCAACTGTGCTTTCTGCCACTAAAAAATCTGAAATTATCCTTGCTGTCTTTGGCGGGGGCTAAGTCCCCTATTTCCCGGTCATCTATCACCTGTGACACTATCCATGGGTCAGTTGTTCACGCTGAGTTCTACACTCGCCTATAAGACAAATCCTAGAAGAGGATTTACCAAGAGAAACCAAAAACTGCTCCCACAACCACTCTCTAAAAAGTCTAAAAAATTACTCACCGTAACAAATGGGTATAAGTCTCAAGCATTTAAAGCCAGAGGCTGTATCTGTAAAATGGCCAAAGACAGTCATACATCGGGTGTTTAATGGGCTATAATCCCGCTTAAATCAGCAGCACCATCAGCAAACACTTTAGAAGTCACTTATTTTAACACTTTTCCATATCAATGTGACATAATACAAATGAGTGTAATATTGAGTTCCTTAGGACTCCAATTGCAGCAACATCAATCACACCACTCTCCCCCAGTGCGTCCACAAGTCTCCACAAGATGCAGCACAGGGCAGGAAGCTGCCTCTGCTATTTCAGAGCAAGCTGTAGCTCATTGCTGCCCATCCCTGGGAACCAGCAGAGCACTTGTCGAGTAACGAGAGCCGCTGGGCCCAGTCCAGCAACCCCTTGCAAGCAGATCTTCAGTCACAGGGTTGGCTTCATTAACACAGTCCCAATCCTCAAATACAAGAGAAACATCTGCTTCTGACTACTGATACTCCCTCACTCAAGGAGTTCTTGAAGATGAAAGATTTTCACACATGAGTCTTTTTAATACAAAATAACTGCCCCTCCCAAAACATCATCTTTCCCTTTCTCTCCAGCAGGTTTCTTAATCATTAGCCTATGTAAACACTGCCTGTTCCTATCTCATGGAAAAGAATAATTTCACAGGATTTCTTTGAACATCCTATGGAAAAACAGGCGTGAACATTTTCCTCCATGCTGACCAGTGTCTCTATAAAATACTGTGGAAAATAGTACTACATGCCTTTCTTTAGCAATCTAAATATTTGGAATGAGATTTTGTTTTTCCTTGAGTGAGGGAATTATTATTAGAAGCTTTAAAAGGGTCATACTTATTGCCTACAAATTGAAATCCGTGGCAAGCCTTCCAATAGCTTCAGGAGGGTTTGGAGCAGGCCTTAAATTTAGGAACTCCACCCAATAGGAAGAAACCATTTTGAAATCCACTCCAGGAACGACTGCATTGGTGCCTTAACCTTAAGAGCTGAAGAGCTGTCTCTGTGAAAGTAGTTATTTCCATTAATTACCTAGTAAAGATCTCCAATGTCTACTTTCAGCTGGCTTATTATTTTCCACCTATTGTGATCCCAGATGCAGTCTTCAGCTGGAGCTTACCACTTACTTAGAGTGGACTTGAGCTATGCATTATTGTTTCTACCAGGGATATAAACACTCTGCATACAGCAGTGACAGACATCTTTAAATCCAGCAAGAAAACCAGTAATTCTTTTTGTTGTCTACCATAAAAACTACTGTGTACAGCAACTCCTGTTTTCTGGAGGTCTTATANTTTGCAATGTACACCACACATTGTTTGAATATTGTGTGTGACCATTTTGCCCTCAAATTTGGAACTGACATTCAACCAGCTTGACACATCAGGCCTGAGCCTTGCTAAACAAACACACTTAAATGCAGCGCTGACAAAACTTCCCACTAACCAACACAGAAAAAATCAAGTTGTAAAAGGGGCTACAACACAGAGCTTCAGCCTTGCAAGCAAATGGGTTTGCTGCTGAGCCAAAGAGATTCATCTGAACAAACTGGAAAAAAAAATGTTTTTAAGATTAAGTATAAGCAGGTTTGTGTATTTCACACTAACATGAGGAAAAACTCACAAAGTACAGGACTGTCAAATGATGTCTAAAAATGTATTGGCAGGAGTTTGGGATGACCACAATACTCACAGACGGTGGCTGCTGGAAGCTGCTCAACTCTTTGAAATGTTAAAAGTAGGCTCAGCCAAGAGAGACAGGCATGCAGCATGCAGAAGAAGTCAAAGTTGCATGATAAACACAACAATCCCATATTCATGGAAATAACAGCTGCAGGTGATCTAAACATAGCTTTGATAGGACCAGAGGTCACTTGTAAAGGAAATAGTTATTCCAGAGAAGTATTACCCTATAAAGAGTAATTTAAAAGTCTCATGTAAAAAGTACTCTTACCTATCACTAACACTTTCTTTTCCTCTTCCTAATTCAGGAGCCATCCCCTCCCTGGGAGTTCATGAAAAACACTTGCTTTATACCCAGAGCAAGAGGCTACTGCTAAGCCCCCACCTTTGGGAGCAGTAAATGCCCTTCTCCTTTAACCAGCTGTGTAATGGGAGGCACCACAGGTTCCATCCAGCCTTCTTCAATCTTGCTTAGTTGCCAAGAATTTGTACATTCCCAAGGGACTGTTAAGACAAGGGTTCCAGTGAGGGCATTTGCCTCGCTGACTTCAACAGTAGCTTATTCATGTGGGCATCTGTTTAATCAGCCACAAGGGACCTGTGCCTTTGATCAAACAGTGCATTGCTATAGGTTTTGGGACCTGCTGAACACAACATCCTCCCCTCTTCCTCATCACATGATAGCAGGAAACCTCTCTTCAGAATTTGGCCAAACCATACATCCAGTTAAACTCAAGGATAAATCTCTGCTACTGCTAAGTTTTATTACCAGAAAGCTTTGCAGAAACACTACTGGACTTACATAGCAAGTTAATTTTAAGGCTCATTTTACTTATTCAGCAGGACTTGCAAATGACTTGTCTCTTGACTTCTTTGGAGACATTAAAAGATCTCTGTTAGTTCTTTATGGATAATTATGACATTAAGGCCATGCTATGTCACTGTATTTCACCATTATACCATTAGTTGTATCCTGCTATGGGAATTTAAACGAGGGACTAATGGCACACAGCCTGCTTCTCTTTGGAGCAAAGGAGAAGGCAGACCATGTTCTTCACAGGCAGTAAGGATGCCAGGCTGCTCCAAGTGACTGTGCAGAAAACACCCACCCAGCACTGGGGAGAAGGCAATAGGAGGAGGCACTTGCAGTTGAGTGATACTCAGCCCTCCTCTGCCTCTGAAAATGGTAAAGCCCTAAAACAGTCCTGTTGAAAAATACGTGATCTCTTCTAATTCACAGTTTGAGATGAGTTAAGCATACGCAAGGCAACTAGAATATGTACTGCAGAATCACAGAATCATAGGCTGCTAAGGGTTGGCAGCGACCCTAAAGACCATCTGGTCCCAACCCACCTGCCATGAGTAGGGACACCTCCTACTAGACCAGGTTGCTCAAAGCTGTATCCAACCTGGCCTTGAACGGCTCCAGGGTTTGGGCATCCACAGCTTCTCTGGGCCACCTGTTCCAGTGCTGCACCACCCCCAGAGTAAAGAATTTCTTCCTAATATCTAAATTAAATTTACCCTCTTTCCAAATTATACCAATTTCCTCTTGTTTTATCACTACAGTTCCTGACAAAGAGTCCCTCTGCAGCTCCCCTGTGGGTCCCCTTTAGATACTGGAAGGTTGCTATGAATTCTCCATGCAGCCTTCTCTTCTCTGGACTGAACAGCCCCAACTTTTTCAGCCTGTCTTTGTAGGGGAGGTGCTCCAGTCCTCTTATCAACTTCATGACCTCTGGACTTGCTCCAACAGCTCCATGTCCCTCTTATGTTGGGGTCTCCAAAGGTGGATGCAGCACTGCAGGTGGGACTCACCAGAGCAGAGTAGAGGGGGAGAATCACCTCCTTTGACCTGCTGGCCATGCTCCTTTGCATGCAGCCCAGGCTTTTGGGGCTGTGAGTGCACACTGCCAGCTCATGTTGAGTGACACCTCCCAAGTTTGTCAGGGTCCCTCTGGATGGCATCCCTTCCCTCCAGTGTATCAACTGTACCACACAGTATTAATGAGTTGCACCTCACTAGCAAGTTATTATATCTACCATGAGTGTCTGTCCTACAGTGTGACAAATTATTTATTCAGCAAAAAAGCCATTGTTTCTCACCTCATCAATTACTAGAAAAAATGTTTACATGTGCTCATCTATTTTCATACAGCTCAGTTGTCAGTCTTAATTAGGTTCTAATTCTTCCCATTGCTAGTAAGCCTCATCTATTTATCCACTTCCAGCAAGAGGAAAGTTTTTTTAGAACTCGTAAAGTATTCACTGTTGCAATTAATATTGTGAATGTGTATTTCTCTTTACTGACTTGCAAATCTCCCAGTGGGTTTCCTCCCTGCCTGTGTCATGTTACTGGACCTAATGGGATTTATTTATCACATGTTCTGCCACTGTATTCTCATATTTGTTTTCACAAATCTATTATGCTTGGACAGCTTCAGAAGCAATGATAATAACTAACTTTCAGTGCCATTCTCATCAATGATGAATGTGAATTGCCATATGTCACCATTATTATGGATTATTTATGCACAGAAAAAACTTACTACTAGTTTGAATTACTGATCTCCTTGAGGGACAGCTAGGAGTGCTTTGGGATAATTACAAAATGCTTTTCTGTAATCACCAAAATGTTCTACAAAATTACTGGTTTGTAATTTGTTTTCTATTTTTGCCATTGTGGTCTCTTCAAAACAGGAGACTGACAATGGGAATATGTAGATTTCATATCTGTCTGTCCACACCCAATAGTACCAATCATGCAACTGATTTTCATGGTGCTACTGGATGACTTATGAGAGGGAAACATAATCTCTGTATTGTGTTTGCAGACTGGAAAAGAGCAGGAATTATTTTGAACGAAAAAACCTACATATGACTGCATACCTCAGGCCTGATGAGAACAGCTGAAGTTTGACTCCAAAGGGAGTTTTCCTTGAGTCAGTAAGCTTACTTTTAAACCATGTCTTGAGGAACTGAGGACTTTTTGGATTTGTAAAGCACTATATCCACATTTTAGGAACTCTGGAATTAGTGACAGACCTTCGACACAACTATCTTTAAATAAAATAAAATACAGACAGAGGACACTGGAAATCACCTAAAATAGCATTAGTGCTTTTCTTTTAGACTAATCCACAAATAAGATTTGGAAGAAACAAAACAAACCAGACAAAGAGAAAACAAGAGAAAATAGTCCTGACAATACTAAATAAGTATCATGCAGGGATAATGAAAGGACTTGCTCGCAGAAATAAAGAATACAAATGGGGCGATGAAAAAGGAGAACATCAAGTATCATCTATGTTTTAAAACCATCAGAATCTACTCTACCTGGCTTTAGCCATAAAAGTGTAATGAAATCTATGAATTATTTTCAAATATGCACAAGAGACTGTTTTCTGGCAAACTCTGTGTTCAGATACATAGAGATATATCTGGAAAGGATGTTACAGATTTTTTTTAGAGAAAGATAGCATTTGGTAGTATTTTTTAATTTTTGGTTTTTTATTCAATAGCTTGTTCTTTCTGCTGTTATAAAGATGCCACTAACACCATCCAGGCAGAAAGCTGGGTGAGCAGAGCCCAGTTTACATAAGGTACTTGGGCAGCAAGAAACATAAATTCCTGCCATTCAGATTCATCATGTATTGGCATTGCTCAGCACTTCCATCCTTGAAGGCACTTCATTCTATTTTCTTTAAAGTGTAATCTTGAAATTCAGGCCTTGGTGATTTAATCTTTGAACGGCAGTTATAGACTGTGTTAGCATGAGAACAGGATACAAGTTCATACTCATCTTTTCAGCTTTAAAGTGGCTTCTAATCTATATACTTTTGCTAGAAGAAAGGTCTTTCTTTTGTGTCCTGCCACTGATGCTAAGCATGCAAAGAAACTCAGCCATGGGCTTGTACACTTTTATGTTGCATTTTCTGTTGGTAGAGGGAACATTAAAAGTTGGACACCAGCTCCAAGGAAAATATAGGTAGAAAATGCAGGGCAAAATTGTCCCATATTTTCCTCTTTGCATAGCAAATATAAATATACCCCAGATGTAATACCCCAGGCACCAAACAGAACCAGATGCGCTTAGGGCTGTGACTGGTGAGAAAGTTATTTTGTATGATCCCTTCACATAAAACAGCTAAAATTAATATTATGAAATTTCCATTTCATTTTAGCAGCCTGGCCATAAAAGCTGTTCTATTTCTAAAATTCTCTGCAGATTAATATTTTTGTAATCAGTTGCCCAAAAAGATTAATTGCCCCATCATATAAATGGGCAAGTAAAATTGTAAAAAAATCATTATGTTAGTGTAAAAGGTAATCTTCAATAAAAACAATTATTTTTCTAAATTATTTATACTGGCAACAAATATAGCATAAGTGACCCTCTATAACAATTTATGTAAACTTCCTGTGATTTTGTGAGTGTGTGTGTCTTAAAAAGCGGAGTATTCCAAATTAATGAGCATGATTGCCAGGAAAAAGTTAATAGAAAAACCATAAAGCAACCAATTCCTGAAATGATTGTATTTTTGGCTTTTCATGTTCTCTCTCATAACAACTTCAGATATTAAGGGGATTAGGACTCGAAAAATTTACCTAAGGCTTTATCCAGTAAGAGTATCTCAATGAAAGAAATACAACAAAAGCAGTGAGTAAAGAAGCCTCAGGCTGAATATTTGCGCCAGATTCCTGGAGACTTATTGGCAATTTCTTTTTTTAGAGGGAAGATCTGGTGATTTTACTAACTCATAAAAATTGCCTAGAATATTTTGGAAAGTCAGCCCTGATCACAGTATTATAACCAGTAAAGTAAATTTGTGGGAAAAAAAAAAAAACCATCCCTTATTCCTAACTTACAGGGTCACAGGGAGTGGGGTCCTTCCTCCAGCTAGCAAACCCACAAAAATACATGTAATCCAGATGTGAAGGATTTTGTATATCCTGGATATATCTGCTGTACATCAGAGCAGAGCCCCACATAAGGAGCTGTGTGGGAATTCAGAGCAAGCTGCTGCATGCAAAAGACAAAAACCAGCATAACACAGAAGTATTGCCAGCTTCCAAAGGCAGGGCAGGTGTGGTCTTCCCAGCAGCACACTCAGACCGGGAACCCTGACCCCTCAGCATGGCAAACTTGCTTATTCATGTTACTACCATGGCGTGTATGTGTTGCCTTTGGTTCTGGAGTTACCTTTTACTTTGGGGAGTTTCACATAACCAGGTTAAAGACACAGCGTCTGACCTGGACAGAGGTGTCTAGAAGCAAAAATAGTGATCCCCAAAAAATGTGATTTATTTTGATTTCTGCGTGGCTCAGTTTTCACCACTGGTGTTCTTGAACAAGCTTTCTGCTTCTGGACGCAAACACGCTTCCTACCATGCTGCTCAACATTATGACCGATTCTTATGCCCAATTGATCCAGAAAATAGCCCTTCATTTGGCTTTTTTGGAAGGCTAGCAGAACAAACTTTATGCAAACAGTATAAAAGCTTTCTTTTAAAACACAAATAAAAGAAAAGCCTACAGATTTTACATATTAGTGAAAGGATTGCAAGATTCTCTCAGGATAAGCAAAAACTACTCTAATTATTTTTTCTGCATAAAGGCATTTCTTCTGCATAAAGGCACTTAAATCCACATCTTTAACCTTCCTGGAGAGAGCCTATCAGTCCAGTGTTCAAGTAAGCCCAGCTCAAGCAATCCACACTTAGATCACTGATCCTAACACATTACTGGACTCCAGTGCACTGCCCTGTAATTTTATCTGCTCTCTAGGAAATATTGCAGAGCTGTATTTGTTGTTCTCACTTACATAGTTGTGCACAAGAAGTTTTACACTTGAGTGTTATAAATAGTAATATACTCACATGGGTGCTCAGCAAGTTTCACCTCCCTTGCCATCAGCAGGAAGAATTTTACTGAAAACAGGTAAATGACCTGTTTACCCCCAGAGCAAGTACTGAGCTTGTCAGGATGTTTTGCCTTCCTATTGCATAAAGGGTTTCTTCAGAGTCAATTAGCTGCTGACTTCCAGCTGAGCTACAGTGTCACAGAAGAGCACTGCAAAGGCATCTTTATAGAGCCTGTATCAGGCAGGATGGAAGAGAACTGGATCCCAGCACCAGAGGGCTGTGGTAAGTATTTTGGAAATTATTTTGGCTGAAGTCCCTACTAGCTATATGGGAAAGACAAACCACTTGGAAGCTTAGCTAAAATAACAGGTACCTACAACACATTTTATTGTTTCATTTCTCATACCTCTCTCCAGAAATACTCACAGATAATTTTTTAAATAATAACATTTTAGCACAATAAATTAGTTTTCTTTTTGACTGAAAGCTAGATAGAGCAAAGACAGATTTAGGGATGGCTGACAAACCTTAAGCAGCCGTATCCTCAGTATCTGGCAAATCCTCCAGTGTATGTCAGACTATTTGTGCAGTCCCAAGCACCCCAAATATCTTCTCTAGCTCATAAGATTCAGTCTGCTAACTGGAAAAAAACAGATTCCAGGTAGGAGGTTAGTCCTGCACTATTAATGTTAATCAGAACCTTCCCAGCAGACATCAGGAATGAGTTGGCATGAAACTTGGGGGACTGCCCTAGGTTTACAGCAATCCCATAATCCAGCAGGTATTAAAGAACTCCAATGTAATCCCAGTTCTTCCTGTAGGATTAAGCATTCATGAGGTACGGAATGGACAGAGGTAGAAGGAGGGAAAGTATTCCTAGCTTAGTGATTATGCATTTACCTGGCAGAAGAATTCATGAGTTCCTGCCCCAAGGACTGTTTATGTATTTTAACTGATGACAGTTTCAATAAAAAATCCAAGTACAGAAACAAATTACATCTGGTCATTTCTACAGATATTTGTCACTGATAGTCATTATCAGTCTTAGTCAGCACACACTAGGTTGACATCATCTCCTTTCAAATTCTTTACCAAGTTTACTTGTTTGGCATGCAAGAAGGCAAAGCATCAAGGATGCTGCAACACGCAGAAAATTCCTGCTAACTCGGTTCAAACAGAGTAATTAACAGAATTAATCAATTTCAATTGAATGAGATCAAAGAAATCTCCTATCAGTTGACTGTTTAGAATAACTCAAGGAAGATTAATTTCTATCCCAGTGTTCTCTTGATCCCAATAGGTTGTTGATGACAGGAGAGTAGAAAGCAAGCTTTTTATCATCAATCACGTTCGTTATTACTTGACTACCTGCTGTGTACAAGGATCCTCACATTCCTCTATTTTCAGACAAGAAAGCAACCTGTCAATAAGTGCAGAACTGCTTGCCATTCAAAATGACCACTTAGGAGAGAAATAAGCATAGTGGCTGCTGTGTAGAATATTTAACAGGAAACTATATATGGAAAAACACAACTTATACTTCAAGTGTCGCAGCCAGCCATGTTTCTCTCCAAGTAAGTAACATTAACGCTGTATGTAACAATTACTGATATCCTAACAGCAACGCAGCTTCAATATACCACTTGCACATACAAGACATCTGTTTTATCTACATGTTTATCTACATATACTGCACTTACACCCTAGCTATAAGGTCTAGTTATTACTTATACAGAATGTATAATGTCAAGCTGGAGGCTGGAGGGTCAGCAGCTTGTGAAAGGAATTACATGGACTAGTTGCCTTCAATGAGGGAGGACAAGGGTAA
Organism: Daphoenositta chrysoptera; assembly: GCA_013397915.1. Taxonomy (NCBI): domain Eukaryota; kingdom Metazoa; phylum Chordata; class Aves; order Passeriformes; genus Daphoenositta; species Daphoenositta chrysoptera. Next base: position 1,324,528 of record VZRO01003478.1, read on the forward strand.
GTGACCCTGTCTTTCTTCCAGTCCAGATTCACATCTCATCAGTTACTGTGTATTGATGCAGCACATTTTATTTACATCACTAAAATAAAATCAGCCATCGTTATCCCTCTCTTATGGTCATTATCTCTTGTGATTTCACCTCAGCTCTTCTGGGCTTTGGACTTAGTCAACACAGTGATTTAAGATGTCACCATGCTCTGCACTGATGCACTGAGCTTTAGTTAAACACAGCAGATGCAGACCAAAGTTAGAGTCTGAGTTCCCTGTGTGGCTAAAGTCAGTCACACACGAGAAGAACTCACAGTGGTCTTTCAGGAACTGCTAGACTAGAAACTAGGCACTGAACAACACCAAGGAAAGGAAGTGCACTAAACCCTGTCAAGCTCTGGGATTTAAATCTCACAAGGGAGGAACTGTTCACACTTCAGATTCCAGGTGTTGTTTTGGTGGGCTTTTTTTAAGTGCTTAAGAAGGACAGAGTAAAAAATGGGAAGAGACAGAGGAAAAAGGGAGAGAACAAAGTCACCACTTAGTGCAGGTCAGTGGCTGAAACATCCACTCAGGCGACAGGAGAGGAGATCTATGCTCACATCTTCTACCTCCCTGTGAACGCTTTAACCAGCAATCTGTTGGGTGGAGTATCCTTAAGCCCCAAATATTTAGCAAGCTGCTTATGATTTCAGCAATAAAGCATTTTCTATTGACATCCATGTCCTAACAGGCCAAAACTGAACACTTCTATCCCATTTTTATGTGTACCTTATTCAGGCAAATTCCCATCGACTTCAAAGGAAGCCTGGAAACTTGGAGCGGTCGGTTCTCACACTGTGTCAGTGTCTGTGCTTACGCTCCCCTGCCTGCCTTGGCACGCCCCAGGGTCCTGCTGCACGGAGCCTTCAGAGCAACGCCCGGCTCCAGCTCATGAGCCGTGGCTCAAGCTCCAGCGGGGCTGGGCTCTCCTCGCCATGGGAGCTGGCTCTGAAGGAGGCCGGGACAAGGGGCTGGGGCACGGCTGGGTCTTGCCGCAGCACAGCAGGGACGGTCAGCCCGCACCTGCTTCTGAGCGCCGGCGAACGGGAAGCGCTCGCACACACCATGGCACAGGAATAGCCTGCCCCATTCAGAAGCTGCCATGGGTGTTCAGCAGAGCACAGCTCTCAAAATACTCACTGCAGGAAAGCACAAAAGGCAAACACAAACTGTGCCTGGAAAAGGTGTATGCATCTTGGATTTGGATAAAGGGGAGCTATGATAGAAACCACTTACCCATCATATTTAAAATCAGCAGATGAATCAAGCCAGAACACAGTCACATATTAATTTAGAATGCCGATTATTCAAAGTGAGTTATTCATTTATTCCTTAACATAAATTTTCTCTCTAGTACAGACTACCAAGTTTAGGTAGGTAAGATGTGTGCACTGGCCTCATTACAATAGCATTTATATGTTAAACTTTGTGAAGTGGTGTCTATTTCAGTAATTCTTTGAGGTGAAAAAGTACCATAATGTCCATTTTTATCAAAGGGATCTAGAAAACATTGGCTTGAGATCACTATGTAAGGAGCTTCCTGTGGACAAGAAATTTTTGACAGGTTGGGGTTTATCTCTTTTTGTGGTAAATGTGCGCTGAGAGAACTGGGCCATTTGTTTCCTTCATAACTGACATTTGTTTCTAAAATCTCCAAAACATAGGATGGATATCATGATCATGGATAGAAAGTTTCTTTCATCATCCACATGTTTAAATACTTGTGATTTTCATTCTACATTTTCTTCAACGTTCTTTTACACCCATAATGACTATTCTAATTTTCTTTTTGTGTGTGCGTGTATGTGAAATTTCCCTCCTAATTTTTCCTTTGCTGCCTATATCTTAATTTAGTTTGGAGTTTTCTAATCTGTTTTTCTTTCTCTCTCCAGATGGTTCTGGCCTTCTAGCTTATACGGTCTCCCTGGGAGAAGCAGCCACACACATTTCTGGGTTCTGGCTTCCTCAATAATAAGTAAAATTCTGTTTTCAAGAGACTGCCTTGCAATTATATTTAGTTTGTATACAGCTGTTCTTGAACTGACTTTGTCACTGCAAAACCTGGGCTTTTTTCTTTGTATCCAAATTGATTTAAGGTTTCATATTGATCCGGGTATCAATATCCAATTAATAAGCAACAGTACCATTCACGTTCAAGGGCACATTTCACTCATCTCAAATACGTCTCTATCTGAGCAATCTCCATGAAAAAATCTTCTTTGCTGTGCAGAATACTTACACTTAATTTCCTTTTAGGTACAGCTTCCCACAGATAGCTTTGTTTCTTGACAAAATAGTAGCTCTACCAAAGGCCAGGCTTTGCTTTGTTCCCATTTTTTCTGACAAGTGGAATCTTTCACATTACTTCTTATAAATTTGCTCCTTATGAGAACTAAATAGTTGAAGGGGTTTTTTTATTATTTTTTCAACTCTTCTTTTTTTCACTAAGACTTGTTTGTCAGCCCAATCTTCTGTAGCATCACCTCTTTTCTTTCTAAAACTTGCATTCTCATCCAAAAGTGTTCTCCAGCCTGGCACACTATCACAGCTGCTTCTAAATGTGAGTCAGAATCTCATAACATGTTTCTCTCTCAATTTTGGTCTCCCTCCTGCAATCTGATTTCAAATTTAGTATCCCATAAACAGCAAAAGTCAGGTATTATTTTTACAATATTAAATAAATTTCTCTTTTGGGTATTTCACTTGAAATTAATCCTCTCAGAATTTCATTCTTTCAAAGAGTGTGACTCTCTTGACTTTTTTTTTTTTAGCACAAACTGGTAATTAGACTGCTCTTCTTTAATTGTAGGTTATTAAATTACATCCACTGCCTCTGGCCTGAAGTTAATGGAAAAAGAAGAGTAGCTAGCTTTTGCCCACCTCGCTCTTTAGAAACTTTTCTTTCTGGAGGGAAAAAATACTCCTTTATTCTCTCTGCCTGATGAATTTCATGAGAAGCCCAGATACAGTAGCTTTAGTCCTTACCTGCTATTCTAAGTCCTTCATGCCTCACGTTTTCCTTTGCTTTTCTGACACCAAATGCCTGTTACTTGCTCTGCTTCTTCTTCAGATACCATAGAGTGCTCTTAGTGGTAATTACTGCGAGTGCCTGGGTTGGATCTTGTAACTCTGATGCATCTTTCTAATGGTTAAGAGGTAAACTAACCAGTATGTAGCAGGGATATGTAACACTGGAGCTTGGGAGAAATGGAAGCTGATGCTTCTGTTCTTCCTCTTGGTGTTGATCTGCTCTGGTTCAAAGCAATACATCACACAGGAAAACTTCTGCCTTAGGCTATTCAGGGTCCAACTGAGCTTAAACCCTTGCTTCAACCTGAGTCTAAGATAAGCTTTGTGGCCAGAGGTAACAGTAAAGAAATTTATATGAGCACTTCCAATAAGTGGATGGGGAGAGTATAGTACATTATGAATGGAACCCAGAGTGGCCAGCCCCTTGAGCAGAAAGCCACCAAACATCAGACGTTTGTGGTACTGATCCTTTCAGACGATCTACAAACAACACTACATGTGTGGGCCACTGTGTCCTGGTTCCTGATCCTCGTGTTGTCGCTGTATAAATACAAAGATGTGCCACATAATACGCTTGGCCCTTGTAGTCTGATTTAACCAAGTTTATTAAATGTTCCCTTAAATCTATCCTTTTGTTCATATTGATCATTTTTGCTAGTATCAATAGTACATAGGAGGTGAGGTTTGGCCAGCAAGTGCCATCAGAGTGCTGTATGACAACCCTGGTGAAATATCAGTGGGAAAAGTGCACTTAGTTCTAGTCATCAGCGATCACAAAAATTAATCCAAAGAGGAACAGTAAAGATTTCTAGATGAATCATGTAAAAAGTAACTGGAAGAGCTCAGCTCACTTAGTCTGGCAAAATGAATGCTGAGAAGACATCTGATTGCTCTGTGTAGATCAATCAAAGAGTCTTTTTCGAGCTAAGGAACCATGTTGGCAACAAAATCAGAATTTATTCTGTGAATAAATTTTGGCTGGAAATCACAAAAAGCAAGAGAAGAGCCAGCTTTTGGAGCAATCTCTCAATAAGGAGGATGAGAATAAAAACTCAACATAATAAAATACAGGGTGGCCAATTTATAGAAAAATATTTATCTGACATGCTGCCTGCAAAAACAGGAGTTTGGTCTCAGAGGCTCAGGGGTAAGATGGTCAACTTTCTTGAACCCATAAATCACATTCTGTAGTCGTCACAGAGCCACATAGACTTCAGAGAGCTGTGGGGAGAGTAGATAGCTCAGCAAGCCCCAGATCTTTTAGTGTTCCCTGGTGGATTTGGGCTGGATGGCCTCTGTTTCCCAGCAGCCTCCAAACCAATGCAACCCAGTGCCACATGAGCACTGTAACCCCAGCAAGGGAGTTCATCTGGCATGCAGCTCAAAAAAAACCCCAAACACTTCATCCCAAACCCTGCCAGCCACACATGGAGATGTAACATTCTTCCAACCCACAGCTCCCAGGTACCAGACTGTCTCTTCTCCAAACTAAGAAAAATCATCTGGAAGAATATCTTTTGGAATAAGATTTTTTTTATAAGTACTTGTTCTCTGATCTCCTGTAATTTTAGCAACAGTAACATTAAGAACTACAGTGAAGACTGAACATTTTAATGCTAAATTATTATCATCAGGGTTAAATGCTGTACTGATAATTTAAGAAGATTTGAGATTTAAGATGCAATAACAGTGTCCTGAACTACATGTTCTACCAAAGCCGAAACACTCACAGCAAGTAAGTGTCAAAGCCAAGGGTATGTCCCATTTATTAATAGAAGATGAAGCTATTGCTGAGTTAAGAAGTAGCCTCAAGTTACTAGTATAATTAAAAACTGTGATTAAATATTAAGATGAATGAAAAAATTTAAATTGTGAGCTGTCAAAGTGCCAAGTAAATAATTTAAAGACAGATTTAAAAAGCAGTGGGAACACCCTTTTTCTGCTTTTGCTACTTCTTCATATTGCTAAACCTTTTTTACCCTTTGTAATCTAATCCTCACATTCTTCTCTGATATTTGCATATGTGTAACAAGGTTACTTTCTCCTACAATATATTTCTGTTTATAGTATGTGCTTGTAAACTGCAGAAGAGGCTGTGCTTATTCCTATGTGAAAAAGAAAAAAAAAATCATTAGGAATAGGAGGAAACCCTTTCTGGGGCAGTCACAGGGAACAAAATAGATGTTTGTGGATAGAGCAAGGAAAATGAATCAGGAAAGTGCGTATGGGCTGACTGCAAGTTCTTTGATTATCTAAATGTTTTCAGGACTTTTCCATCTCCATTTTCTCTGCTGTTAGGAGTTATTTTTCTTACTTTGGATAAATAATACCCTTTTCTTCTTTCATCAAAAGGCATCAGAGGCTGATGCTGATGAAGAAATAAAAAGGAAGGCAATTGCTGGCACTAAGCTAAGAAGTGTGTGCACTGACTGCAAGGGTAGACAGGTGGTCAGAAGATGGATTACAGGTCAGGGCCCTCACCTGGAATACTGAATAGTCAAGAGACAGTTTTACTCTGCTGGATCCAGCACCTTAGCGAGCCTGGCAGTATCAAGTAGTTGCACTTTTGTGTCTACAGCAGAGCTGAAATGCAGGTTCCCATGGGAAGCTTCAGCCAGATCAGTGCTTTTCTGTGAGCAGAGGTTTTTTTCTTGAAGAACTCGCTTCTGTCATCAAAGATATTTTAATACACCTCAAAAAATTTTCTCACCATCTCCAACTCATGGTAGCAAAGAATAGAAACAGAGCCCTGTTCCCACTATGCCAGATGTGCATTCCTGATGCCTCGCTCTGTCTGCCACCAGCCTGGATGAGGACATTGGTCTTTCATGATTGTCGAACATCCCTATGTGCTCTCTCTGCAGGGATGCAAATAGGCACCCACAGCTAAAGTACAGGGTATAATTACATCCATGCAGAAAAACTGTGCATGGCTAAGGCACTCTGAAAGGTTGAATAAACTCAGTAAAAGCAAAGTTCCCATCCCATCATTTTTACCACAGATTATAGAAAACAGATTTCTGATGCCCATTTTAATGTTAGTTTAAGATTAAAAGTGCACAGTGCCCAATGGATCAGTAAATACATTTTTGAGAAGCCAAAACAGACAGAGGTTGCTTTACAACACACACTCAAGTCATACAGCTGGAGGCATCCACAGTTCTGCCATCACTGTCCCCTCACAGTTCTGTCTGCCTATACCTTTAAATAAACTTGAGTTTTTTTGGAGAAGCTGTTCTCCACCCACACCTAAACCCAGGATTTCTGGAGAGCTTTTACTAGGAATCCCAAATACTTAAGCAAGGCTTGTTGATAAGCATGTCTCCTGGATATAGAAGCATTTTTCTTTCCTGTCATTGTACCTCTACTGTGAGACATTTTACATCCACCTGTTTTAAATATGATCTTTTAAGCCACCCTACGCCATGGCTTTGCACGTGTGAAGATAATGTTCTCAGCCTTGTACAAGTGTTCAGTTTTCTTTGGAAGCAGTAGCATCTGTAACTTACAGAAGAGTTCTATACAGGACTTCATTCCTCATCTGTGTGCCTTCTTTTTACCACACAATAGCAGTCTGGGTGAGCTTCTCATGGGGCTGTCCCCTTCTGCTGAATACTTATCTCAGTTGAATAGAAAGCTGAATTACATTCTTCAATATAAGTATCCCAGCCTCCTTACAGTCTGAATAAAGAGAACATTAATGGAATGAAGCATATAAAAGACCAAAGATGTGTATTTTGCAAGGTTGGTAACATACGGTTTCTTCTCTCTGAGGATTTTACTTATGCTAAAACAGTTTTTTCTTATACATATAAAGCATAGGATTTTCAGATGCAACTTTTTTACATATTGTGTATTTTTGTTGAATACCAGAAGTATACCAATTGCTACAAATTCCTTGTTCATTAAATTAATCTTTTATTACCTTTGGTATAAAGGCAGAGCTTATATATCACCTTCTTTTGGATTCTTTAATATCAGGCTGTATTTATTCAGCAAGAGAACCAATACTCTTGCATCAGTTGTAAGTATGATTTCCAGAACACTTGCTGCACAGGCAAATGGCATCATAGTCCATGTGCATGGCCCAGGCAATGAAAAAAAAATACTGTCTTGTTAAACATCTGCAGTGAAATACTGGTTTCACTGAGCTTCAGCACTGATTTCAATTAAGTTTTACAATTAACTTTACTTTTGTATCATACACTTTGGTAAAGGCAAGAATTCTGCCCCACCTTGAAGAGGACAAGTGCTGTCACTTTCTGCTTTGGTTTTGTGGCTTGCACAGGCCAAGAGAGGCTCTTTCTCAGTAACTCACAGAACCACTGTAAAGCCACAGCTGTCCCTTAAGGTAGCAATTGTCACAGGCTCAGAAAGGACTCAGCTCCAAGCAGCACGCACGAAGAACAAGGGAAGCAGTAACATGTAGCATCAGTAGAGATGTAGTAACATCTCCTGAGTGTCTTGCCCTTGTTTGCGGATAGTATGAAGATACCTGATTGTGGCAGAAGTGTGAGAATGCCTATCATTTTTCATCATGTTATTTCTGTATATACATCTTTCCACTTCAGTCCCAGGCCAGATTATATATGCAATTGTGTTTTTTATACTCTTCTTGACCAATGGTTTTCAAAATTCCTTAAAATTATTACAGTAATATTTGAGAGTAGTCAATGTCTCATGTGAAGCACCAGAGCATTCTACAAAAGGCTATTTGTATAAATTTATATTATATAAATTTATTTATATAAACTAAGAAAAGTTTAGTAGTAGTAGATACTCTTTCACAGATTCATAGAATGGCTTGGGTTGGAAGGGATCTTAAAAACCATCTTCTTCCAACCCTCCTGCCATGGGCAGGGACACCTTCCTCTAGACCAGGTTGGTCAAGAGTTCCATCCAGCCTGGCCTTGAACACTTCCAGGGATGGGGCATCCACAGCTTCTCTGGGCAACCTGTTCCAGTGGCTCACCACCCTCACAGTAAATAATTTCATCCTATTGTCTAATTTAAACCTACTCACTCTCAGTTTGAAGCCATTCCCCTTTCTTCTGTCTCTACATGCCCTTGTAAATAGACCCTGTCTATCTTTCTTGTAGGTTCCTTTCAGGTGCAGGCTGTAATTAGGTCACTCCAAAGCCTTTTCCAGGCTGAACAAACCAAACTCTCTCAGCCTTTCCTTGCAGGAGAGGTGACCCATCCCTCTTATCAACTTGGTGGCCTGCTCTGGACTCGCTCCAACAGGTCCATGTCCTTCCCATGCTGGGGACCCTAGAGCTGGATGCAACACTTCAGATGGAGTCTCAGCTGAGAGTAATAAAGGGGCAGAACCACCTCCTTCAATCTGCAAATTGGATTTGGTTCTTTGCAATAGCCGAGGTTACTCTGGAAGTAGCACATTGTAACGGGTTCGGGGCTCCAATCCACGACACACATCTTTACAAAAAGTTTGTAATAGAAGTTAATAGTGATTGTCAAAATGTTGCACTCCAATGTTTAATTTCTGCCTGCCTAGACTTCTTCAGAAGCAAATACTTATTCTGTGAGAGATCAGACTACGTACACAAGATTCAGCCAGTAATGTGCACACTACAGAAGGACCCTGCTGATCTGTCTGCCTGTCTTCTGGAGAGTTTGCCAGAAGCAGTTTGGGCAGCTGTGGTGTTGTAGTAGTTAAAAACAATCTCATACAAAGGTGTAACCACATGTTCAAGGCTCTGCCTCGTTCACATGAGAGGAACACTGTGGTGAAGGCAGATCTCTTCTGCCCTGTGAATGGGTTCACAGGTACAACAAGCAGCTGCTGTGGCCTCATTGACTCACACCGTGAGAGCTCTCCAAAAAGGGGATGAAGATTCAACCCTCAGAGCTACTGAGGCTGCACAGCCTCAAGCCCAGTGTTTATGGTTGGGGATATGATCTGAGGTCTTGTCTTCCGTGTGACAAAGATCAACCTCTGGTACAGTCCCTTCATCCCTTCTGGAACTTCAGGGATGGTGGTAACATCCCTGAATGTATCCTTGACAGGTAAGGAATGGGGGCAGAACAAGACTTTCAAGGGAACCTGCAGCAGCCTCCAGAGAGTTTTTTAGAGGCAGAGTTACAAGCCCGAGGAAACAAAACATGGTGCCAGCACTTGCTTTACCATTCTACCAACTTTCCTGTGTGTACATAAGTGCTCACAATACTCTAAGTTGTTTTGTGAGCAAATATAAAGCAAATCATAGGTGGGGAAATGGAAAGATCTACTTGAGGGAATAATGGCAATATTAGCAAGATAAAATCATTATGTAAGCATGTCTCCCAGTGAGGAGTTTTTATTTTGTGCATGTATTTTTCTTAAGAGTGGGAACAAATAAAAGAGTTATTAGATAGAGCAGAGGAAATCTGAACAGACACCCTTCCCTCAACCAGCCAAGAATCCAGCACATATCTAAAGGCGAGTCAATGGGAATTCTGCCTTATTTATGAATGCTACAGTCCCAGGCACCTTTAATGATAACATTGTTAGTTTTATAAATTATACTACAACCCATACATTGGTTATGTCTGGTCATATAATGTGGTTTCTATTTAAATTTAAGTTATGTGTTTCACCAGTTTACCAGAGATTTGACCTTTCACTTGCCTTTCTCTATTACCTACCAATATATTTTTTAGACAGTGATACATTTCTGGTTTTGAACATAATGAAAATGAAAACAGAACAACACAACAGCAAACATTTTTCAGTGACATAAAGGATAATAAAACTGGAGATTCTGTGATTACTGTGCAACTCCATGAGTTTTCAAATAAACAGTTCAGCAAGCAACACTCCATTATTCAAATGATTGTTAAGAAATTTTTTTCAGGTATTAACAGACACTCAGTTTATAATATGATACACCATATATTAGTCCAAATCTGTGAGGGAGAGAATGAGAGAAAGTAATATTTCTCTTAAATAATCTACACATACCATTTTTTAATACAAACATAAGAAATTAAAATCTTTCTTTTTTTTTTTTTACTTTGGTGCAAGGCTTAGTCCATGTTAAATGCAGAAATAAGCAACATATTTTGTCTTAGAACATAGGATTGACAGGGTTTCTTCTATTTGTCAGTCAGTTCTGAACTCCTTGGTATGTAGGTACAGGATCCCACTGATTTTACATATGGAGTCTTATATACTTATCAGATAGCAGCAAGAAGTGAGGTTATAAGCTTCCCTAAGTTGTTTTTCAGCTGATCTATTTGTGTCCAATACATTGTCCCAGTACAACAACAACAATTAAAACTACCAATTCATTTTGTGGAAAAAAATGTTGTTCTTCTCTGGGCTTCTCTTCTCACCACATACCAGCAGAAAAAACATTATATTATAATCTGAATTCTGATCCCAAAGTAAATAAAATAGTTTCCTAGTTTTGCCATCAAGCTCTGAAATAAGTGACTGTTTTAAATTGTGAAGAATCCAAGACTAAGATAAAAACTGAATCGAGATGCAAAGAGATTTTAGGATGTATTTGGGGCTTTTAAATTGCTTTATATCCAGGCTCAAAATTGAAGGGAAATAGTGGGGGTTTTGTTACATGTAACCAGCAACAGGCATTCTTCATCTAACAGAGGTCAGGTTAATGTTTAAACAAGTAGTGTAGGATCTACTGATCGCTCAGAAAATCTCTTGACTAAGGACATTCCAAATGATGGTAATAGCCTTTAATTTGACCCCAAACCCAAACCTGTAGTTTGTCATTACTATCTTTTTATTGACATATGTTTAATTTCCAGGGATCATAATTCTTTTGGGTATTGATTCAAAGAACAAATCACCTGTAGCAATGAAAACAACTCGATTCTTTGTGACAGTCAGATTTTAACATATTTCAAAGAAGTTTTTCATTCCGTTGAAAAGTGATGTTTGTGGATCCAGAAATCAATTAAATCATTTGTTTAAAATCAAAGTAGTGTCTTTAAAATATCCTCATTTTTACCCAAAACGGGCAGAGCATATGAACCAGCCTTGCATGGACACACCTTTGCTATTCACTCTCTCTGGCACTAGAGATTTACCAGCCCTGTGGCCTCACATTTGAACACAGCCCTACACAGACAACACATTTCTAGAGCAAAGTTTCCTGCCTGCTGGAAGCAGACTTCAAAGTAGACATTTGCCATTGTCACTTGTTTGTAAATCCATTTCCTATGCCAGAATTGAAGATGTGACTCCACACTTAAAACCAGAAATCTTAATGGAAGTGTGACTTTGTGGCCCCGGCCACAAAATGTGAAGTTGTTGATGAAGTTGAAAATGTGAAGAATCTGCTACAAAAGGAGTATTCTTTCACAAAAATAAACAAGCTCTGAAGTCTTAGCTTTAATTTAAGCAAAAAAGAGGCACTCCATGTACCTTGGGATTTATTATGTATGCTAGGTAGAGGTAAAAACATCTTCCTTTTAACTTTAACATTAGCTAAAATATTTTAGACATTATGCAATGGAGCAAAGGAGTGATGTTCTTTTTCTTTTTAAAAACATACTGGGGTATTTTTCAACTTATTTTAACTTGAAATTTGCAAAATTTGATGCTTCAAGCTTTCTAGTTGGCAATTTAATGTTTTTTCTGTTTCATGCATCCTGAGTTTTGTTTTTAATTTCATATTTTTTTCTGAAGTAAATGTAGTCATTAGAATGGATTTCTGCTTGAAACATTATGGAATGGCAATGGAATTTTGCTTTTATGCCTAAGAACAGCCTGTCTTTATTGTTCTGAGAGTGCAGATTCTGGCAGTATGTGTGTTAAAGCATATTTTAGACTGCAGTTATTAAAACCTCTTTCAATGTTATATAACATAGAACACATGAGTCTTTTTAAAAAAAACGAACAAAATAAAAAACATTGATTACTTAGATTGCAGTGTCCCTGCAATGCAATGGATTTATGTCAAGAATTAAAATACAGTCTTGCTTCTGGAATGCTGGTTTCAGTAAAGCTTAATAAAGAAAAAAAGCTTACTGTTAATGATGTTCTGTAAATTATCAGCATTTCAGCAAAAAAAAGATTAAAGTAAAAATCCAGAACTTTTTCTGTCACAATTTTCTCTTATTTTACTGAAATGGGGTTGCTTTACTTTTATCACAGAAAGCATATAGGATTTGAGAACTGCAGAGTTGTACAAAGGTCAGTTTGTTGTAGTTTGATAGAGGCGAGAGTTTAAAAGCTCTCTGCAGAAAGCTCTGTCTCTTTTGACAACACAGATTAGTTTGCCTAGATTAGCATTTGGTTCTTCTCTCTTTTTCCCCACACCATACAGACTGAGCACTAAATGTCAGAGCCTTGTCACTGCTGGCTCTGGGTCACTCACCTTGTGGAAAAAAGCAGAAATAAGCATGTTTTGGGTCAATCCTTCTGACTGTTGTGGCAGAAAAGATGTAATGGGAGGAGGGGGTCCCAGAGAGGTGGTGCAATGCTGCTCTGAGCCTGCTTGTCTTGAGACCCTTGCTCAGTCCACCCCTCTCAACTCACTTCCTGGAGGAGTGCTCAAAGGCCTGGCTTTGTACAGGTGAACAAAATGTGTGAAAAATCTAGTTTGCGTAAGAAGTGTGCAAAAGGAAGGGGACTGGGCCCCCTCGCTCTCTTTCTCTTTCACTGCTGTCTTAAAACCCCAGCTCTTGACCATCCATGAGGCAGGATCAAGGTGGGATCTAAGGACTGCTGATATTCTTTGTTCTTTCTCCCTTTTCTGTCTTAATTTCTCTCCTCCCTTGCTCTGCCTGTCACACACAGCTGTCATATCTTACCCCATGCTCCATACTGAAGTTTGGTGCGGGAGTGGGGAGATTGTGGAAGTGTGTTGTGGCTTGTAAGCCAGCACCTTTGAGAAGGTCACTGTGGGAGCTGAGAACTTATTGAAGTGTACTGTACAAAATCCAAGGGCTTGTAGAAGTCTGCTGTAGAATTTAAGAGCTTGTTAGTCAACACCTTTAGTGTCTAAACAGTGGGCTGGGTGCCGGACTTACGGAGACTGCACAACAAAGAACAAGAGTTCCCAGACCCGTGGTTCAGTGTCTTTGTTCAGCCTGATGAGGATTTATAAGGAGCGTCACAGCCCCTGCTGATGGGTCAGGACACCTTGTTCCCACCACCAGAACCAGTTGCTTAGACACTGTATCCTCACACACCCGCAGGGCAGCGCTTTGTCACAGCCACAGTCATTTACAGAGAACAGAGCATCTGTTTACTCCACTCGGTCCTAGCCATGCCATTTCAAACAATAAACAGTGGCCAAAGAAAGCCAAACTCCATCTCTTTCCAAAGCACTGGACCTGAAGCTGAACACTGAAGGTAGGCTGGTGTCCTGCAACTGTTATCACTGATTTTGATTTAGGAGAGTGCAAATGCACCAATGCTTCTGGAGGCCAAAATTCAAAAGTCACAGGCAATTTTTACTCAGTACTTATTCCAAAAAATCACACTGGACAATTTTGTCCAAAGATTTTGGATTGTTTATATCAACAGGAAACAGATCCTGCCCAAACTTTATAGGTTTTATTAGTCAACATGAGCAGGCAGAACAGTTAGGAAAGGAATTCTTATCTCCTGGCCTAAACTCCTGGGGCTGTGAAAGAGGAAGTAGTAATAAAACAGCAAAGTATTGCTGTGGAAACCTGGACTACGGTATATTACATCTCACTGTGAACTTGCATTTTATCTTTACAGGAAACGCTGCAGAAATAAAAATATCCCTCTACCAGCCCACCCTGACCTCCCTTTAGAAAGATAGGCTCTCTCTGAGTAGCTCAAAAAATCATAGACGGACAACTCTATACATTTACTGTAACGTTTCATCTAGCAAATATTCTCTCAAAACTTGAAACTGCTTAAAAGTGGTCATAACTACTTTAAATGGTGTACTTTTTTTTCCTCTCCACCAGTGAAAAATAAAGAAGGATCTAATAAATAAAACAGTGGAACAAAGCCAAAAAGGTATTTGTCTTCATGTTATTTTGTGGCTTACCACATCATACTGAAGATTTCTCCATTTACCATGTTGAATGTTATGTGAATTTGCCTGCCAAAACAGAGTGGTTCCTTTCTCTTCCAAAAGTGGATGTAGGAAGTAAATTCTCTCTTTTAATTGCAGATTAGTTTAGATGGGAAGTGGTTCTACATACAAGAAAGTTAAACTACCATCTATTTTGTCTATGTCAATCAATCATATTAAAATAAAAGTATGAAAAGTCTGCTTAATCTCAACATGATGCCTCTCAAATTCTCAAACATGCTTTTTCAGTACTGCAGATCTTTTTGACTTCATACTTGACGGGTATTGGGAATTAATTTCTGTCTGGTTTTTTGCTCAATCTTTTCTAAATCCTGACACATTATCTTCTTCCGGACATTTTTCAGCTTTCCCCTGTTCCTGCACTTGGTATGCTTCCAAATTCAAGATCTTGACCAAGTGGAATTGTCACCAAGGCCCAGGAGAAACGCAAAACACACATTAAGCATTCATAAATTTAAATAATCTTTGCAAACTATGTCCTTACAGCCGTAGTGGGCTGACAAATGCTTGGCTGTATTTATTGATGCATCTCCTTAACTGATCTAGACAACTAGAAAGGTTAAAGACCAATGAAACAGAGGCTACAAGAATGAAACAGCATTCATTTGGCTGGAGCATGATCTAGGACGTTCTAAAAATATTTGCAAGGTGAACAATTAGTCAAACAATGACTGCCAGTTCTGGGGCAGTCTTCTGCTCTTTCTTCTCCACTTTCCAATCAATACCTATTTCTAAGGCATTTAGAAATATTTTTTTCTTCCATTCTCCTAAAAGACTTTCACCTCAGCTTCTCCAGCATCCTCAGAGAAAGATGTTGAGCTGCTGTTTGTGCTATTAGACTGTTTATGATTTTTTCATATTTCTATTCTTATTTCACCTTTCTCATTTTAGATTATGCCTTTTCTGGAAACAACTGTCATGCAAATACTGAAATAGCATCAGTAACCCAAAGAATGTACATGTTAAGTGTTCATTACACACAACCTTCAAATCCCATCTGATCTTGTTGCCTTGTTTGCATTATGCTTTGTTTTTCATATTTAAAGGGTTTTATGGTATTTACCCTCACGTTCCTTCCATACAATGCAGTAACTTTCTTTTGAGATGTATTCTAAAATTCTTCAGATTTAATGCCACAGATAAGATACAGAAAAGGCCTATGTTCTACTAATCCAAGCTCCTAAATGACACTTACATTTCAGAGAAGACAGAGTTGCTACTTCCTTCCCTTCACTTTTGAAAAGTACTTTTTGGTTTTGAATATTAAGTTGGTGAAATTTCCCCCAATAGCCAGCAAATAACTGAATTTATATTCACATATTCTATAAAATGCAGATTGCATAATATAGCATGATGGCTTTATTCCATTATGCTTCATTACTAGGTTGGAAATTACTCACACAGCATGTTTTTCTCTTTAGTATTCTATCATTCTAAATTATGGCTGCACTGTAGGTTACTCTTCATGTTACTTTGTAGTAAATAATCTAAATACAAGTCCTGCCTGGCACCCTGCTAACAGTGATCAACACCTTCCTTCCCAGGTGGCCTTACTTGAATTCTAGCTAAGTAATTACATTCAACCTGCCTAAGGTCTCCTTTAGACTTTGCAAATGTATTCTTCATTTTTCATGATTTATAGTGGTGCCTCAAGCAATGGAACAGCGACACTTGGATACTACAGCAATCTTGGTACTTCAGTATGACTTACTTCGGCTGTTTTCCATACTTTTTAGATTCATGAGGAAAAAAAAAAACTGATCATGGGATGAAAACCTGATGGAAAATAACTTGTTGATGGTGTTTGTTTTCAGTATTTAAAAATTAATGGCTGAGTACATCAGCTTCCTAAAGATGCAAAACTGCTCATTCTTCAGCTGTAATGCTCAGGGTTGACAGGTTATCTAAAGCCTCTGACATTGCTTGAGAAAGCAGTGTTAAACTAAATCTAGAGAAAAGTTGTAATCACTGATAACTCCAAGACAGCAGAGCAGGAAAGGAAGTAAAACAAGTAAAAATCACCAAGAGGCTGAGACTTTTTAATTAGTAACTCCAGACTGAACATCCACCTCTGCGGAACACACCTTAAAGCAGTAAAATAGTATAAGATTATGGTTCTATTATTTCAAGGGAAAGTGATCTTTCAGTTTAGAGGGTTAAGTATTTTAAAAGGCATCACTTCAGCATGGTGAAACATCTAAAAGAAAGACAAATCCTAGTTCACTTTCAGACATACTGAACAGTAGACAGTGATTCAAAGGAGACAAAAACCTCTGCAATCAACAGAACTGCATCAGAGAATAAAGTTCTGTTGCATGTCACTAAAGGTTCCACTATGAAGGCAGTAAGTTGTTTATTCCCAGTCCAAGACTATTTATTACTCAAGATTGTGTTGACCCTTATGCTCTGTGAGACCTACAAACAACTAAGCAGGAGGAGAAAATTCCTGCTTACAAACAAAAAACAAATACATCACATTGGAAGGAAGCAGATATTTTCTAAAATTTTTTGAGGGGAAAAAAGGCAAAAAAACCATCACAAAAGCAAGGGAAATATTCTGAACCTATTTCCTTTTTCTAGTAGCTCAAAAGAGTCATCTCTAATTCAGAAACCTACAGTACAAGTCCCTGTCCCTTGTCTGATAGAGATCTGCAAACAGGCTTTCCTCTTTCATTTGATCTAAGCACTGAATCTTTAATTTTTTCTTTCTAAGATTTTGACTGAGATTTCCTCAGGGTCTGAGAAAACTTTCCAGTCCTAACTTACATACATGCTGACAATTCCCAAATAAAACACAAGGACTTCCAATATCTGACTGCAATAGGGACCATTTACATTAAGGTTTTTAGGTGAAAGCATTGTTTTAAGTGTCATTTTTTGGATAAAGATCACTCTATTCAACAGTTTCTTAATTTCCAAGCTCCAAATTAATCATCACATTGTTACATGTAAATAAATATGCACACTACATAAGAGATATTTGTGATCAGGGCAAAGTTAAGGATATCTCCAGCTTCCCAAATAAGTGTTCTCAGTAATACCATTCTGGAGAACTGGTCTAATTTTCCTAAATACCATGCAAATATAGCAAATCTTCAATATATATACAAGTTGTGTCTAAACATACCTTCCTACAAAATAGACATTTCAAAAAAAGATCATTAACTAAAGACACCCTTATTTAGAATGGATACATATGTCATTCAGGCATTTTCTACAATTTAATTCTTAATCAATTAATCTAATTCTGCATCCTAGTTCACCACCTCAAGTAATGGAGACAGATTAAAACCTGTAAAGCTTAACTAAATAAAGAATTTGCCTTTAGTAGCAGTACTTACAGTAAAAATTATGTCTTGCTTGTGGGTTCCTCATTTGGTGATGTAATATTCAGAAGTCACCATGCTTTTGTTCTAAGATAAAGCTTTTTCTTTATTGCTGTCTTTAAAAAGTCTTCTGAACAAGTCATCTCGTCATAACATATTCTCTTCCGAAGCACACTTATTTTCTCTCTCTGTATTTCCTGTCCAAAATACTAAATGCACAAATAAAGGTAAACTGCTAAGTTACTAATTATGACATGGTATTTATATAAGGTTTTAAATTTTCATAGTACTTTACAAAGGGCAGGTTAGGAAGTGCTTAGAAACTTGAACCAAAATTACTTGAGTCTCTTAAAAGACTGAATAATTTTATTTGAAATGTTCCAGAAGGTTTAAAAAGAACATCCCTTCTTTAAACTAGTAAAGGAAAACTAGTGTCCCCATTAATTCTTCCTTTCTTAAGCATCATTCACATGAACCATATGCAGCATGCAGTCTAATTGCTGCTGAAAGGCCCCCAGGATGTCAGGTGTGCCTCCAAGTAGAAAATTTGTTCCATTGTTTACAGAAGGAAGATGTGCATTGCTACAATTCCTTATCTTATTTATGAGTTTCCTAAGGAGCGGTCACAAAGAAAGCTCTTTTCTCAACTGTATCAATACTTATTGATCAGGACACTGATGAGGAGTTAGAGGTCTTAAGGAGGGAATAACATAATCCTTAGAATTTGGTTTTCTTTTTGTAAGTGTTTTTGAAATTTGTCTCCCCCATCCCTCCTACCCAATGTGCTGCAGTACTATGAATATGTCAGATACACATTTTGAAAAAGGATCCTGAGTCATTTAGGTCCTTACCTTCAGAGTTGCCCAGTTCAGATGTCATTAATTTCAGGCATACTGCTTATATTTTCATTGAATTCCTTAAAAGAAAATAATGCGTTGTAATTATTCCATATTCTAGAAAATCATATCACAGAGCAATGTTACACAGAAAATCTGGTCTGTTAGTCATAATATTTGTGAAAATATAATTGTCACAACAGTCACCTAACAAAGCAGAGAAAGAATAGCATTTTAAGTAATGTGGTAATATGGCAGTCATATAATCTTATTCTTAAATTTTCGACATATCATTTTAAATATTTGAAGATATGGTGAGGGATTAAGAGAGTGGATGTAACCATCTGTCTGTCTCTTAAATATTCTCTATAATCCATTTGTAAATATATGCATCCACAAACAAAGGAATATCTTCATCAGCAAAAGAAAGTCTAGCTTGACCTCTGTGATTTTAAAATGTAGCCAAACAATTCTGCATGCTTCATTTTCAAGCCACTATTTAATATCCCAAGTATTTTTTGGGCAAGAGATGAACTCGAAAATAATACAATCAGAAAAAACCAGCACCTGTTTCTGAAGGCTGTGTTACAGAGAACTCATTCCCACTCCTATTCAATGAAAAATGAACTTTTTCTCATGAATTTCACAGGTTGCTAATATGGACAGAACCACAAGCAGAGCCATGTGTGATAGAATTAAAACACAGTGCTCATGTACAGTCATATGATGTCATTTCTTAAGATTTTCGTGGTAGTTCTTAATAAAGAGAAGCGCCATATGTGAGTCCCTGTGATAGATACTTCAATAGTTTCACACACCTAAATTTCACAACTTTCCACCAGGAGCTCTAATATTTTCCTTAAAGCCTTGAAGTCAGGCAAACATTGTAGACCACCAGGTTTTTTTCTTCTTTGATTGTTAGTCTTTTTCTTGCAGTTAAAAGTTAGAAATATGAGTTGTAGTTGACAAAGACCAAACAAAACAGGAACACAGTAGTATTTTTATTGACTTTGAGACTTTATTCTTACCAAGAGCCTGATAGCTATGGTGAAGATGGACATGCAAATTAAAGGAAAATCTGCCTTGCAGCAAGACTTACCTGTGCATTATTTGTTACTAATCACAAGTGTAAGAAGTTCTTTAAATTAGAGAATGTTTCTATTTTTGTGCATTTATAGTACAGAATCCCAGCTACTCTGTAAGCAACTCAACTGTTCTGATAGACACCGGTCCTTTGCTCCCATTTAATTTTAAGTGACAGAGATCTTTTCATCCATCCTTCTGTCTCTCTGTGAAAACAAACCTGTACATGCTACCACCTAAGAACTAACCAAAATCAATACCACAGAAAACCAAGCCCCAGGAATTTTAGGTAAAAAAAAAAATATGAAGTTCTTAGAACTACATGAAGCACCAAAGGTGGTCAAAGCAAGTCTGAAAGCATAAATGATCATGAGAGATTTTCCACATAGCCTGTGTTTCTGCTCTAAATCTGTTTTGATTGCTAGGGGTTTTTTTTCTACAGGCAGGACCATTTTTCTGCTGTGCATGTTTATGAAAATGCTTTCAGATGATCGATTCTCTTCACTGGGGCCATTTTTGATCATTTGGCTATTACAGAAGCACACAAATTGCTTGGTCTCATTTCTCATTTCTGTTAAATTGTGTAACTCATTTCTGTGAGCAATTGCCCCAACTCCCTGTAAATCTTCTGTGCCTGCACTTGGGTACTGACAATAATTAGGAAAGTATGAATTGAGTTCACTTCATATGAGACACTTAATGAAAATCTTCATGTCTAAATCCAGAGTAGGAGAAGAGTTAGACTCTATGAATAAGAGACTAATTGACAAGTTTTCTTGGAATTCCTAAGGGAATGGGATCTCTGCTGGGTTTTCCACTGAGAATTAGGGCAGATCAAATTATCTTTTCTTTGATAAAATAATGCAAATCTCATTTGTATTCGAAGATTATGCAGCCATAACTCTGATATCAAGTCTCTTCATGATCTGTAATTTTAGTAATTTGCATTTCCTAGAAACTGAAAAAAGTATTACAGCTAGTAGATCTTATATTAATTTCAATCTTGTCCTTAATGTCTATTTCCTTCCTTTGTTTTCCCTACTCTTTTCTCTCCAACCCTGTTACCAAAAACATTTTTTCAGGATCTCCTTAGTCTCTGCTTTAGAATACACTTAGATAGCCCAGAAGATTTTAACATCAGATAAAGAAATTTTAGATTTAGAAAAACCCCAGTAATTAGTTCCAAACATTTATTTGCTTTATGAAAATGTTTGGGCTTTTTTTTTTTTTTTTTGGTCTTTATTCTGTCCTTTTGTCCATTTATCTATTTTTTTTCCTGTGCTGATTGCAATTTGCAGTTGTGAATATATTCTCCCAAAAGTCCAAATTACACATTTCAGTAGAGTTCAAGAATATTCTTAAACCTTCAAAATTGCTTTACCTGTCTCTCTTTTTCCATCAAAAACTCCATGAATCAATTCCAAGTTTCTCTTGGTGGAATTTTAGCACCTGAAAACACAGTTGGTTTTGACTGGTGTCCCACAACCACAAAAAATGCATACACACATCAATCTGGCTTTAGAGCACAGAAGCCAAATTCACCTAATCTTGGAATTGACCCCAGAAACATTTTCCCTAAGGTACCAGAGAAATTTTTACTGTGCTATATCAGCTAATAGAAGACAGAAAGCATTCAAAGTTTCTGCCTTCTACCATACGGTATAAACCTGTTGACATGTTGTATTGTAACAAATAAAGCCAATTACTCAAATTGCCCTTCTCTGAAGAAGGTAATAAAAGACTTTATTGCTGACAAAGTTCAGCAAAGTTCAGGTGCTTGCCTCACACCTAAGGCATGGAAAGCTACCAAAAATACAAAGAGGAAGCACTTGAATGTCCCACAATACAATTAACACCAGCCAGTTACTAAAAATACTAGGCTAAAGATAGCCACTTACTTAATCATCTGGAGTAACCGGTCTCAATTCCCAGTATCTGAGAAAATGGGCCAATTCCAAACATAGCCCAGGCTCAAAGCCAGTGCACAGACACCTGAACACATGGGAAAATTGCTCCCTCAAAGTTTCATCCCATGAGCACTCTTAGTCCTTGTCAGGGGGATAAAAAAACAACAATCAGACCTCAACATTTTCCTAAACATCAACATCTTTCTCTCTCTCTTGCACCCAAAGTTATGTCCTTTTCCTCCTGACCAAAACCAGCTGAGTTTCAGGAACTGCAGGTGTTGATTTTAACCAAACTGTCTGTCTTTGAGCTTAAATTTTTCAAATCCTCTACAGCCTAGTGTGTAACTCTGAAGTCTCGAGCAGCCTGTTAGCTGCTGTTCTCTCATGCTGCTTAGACAGAATAAGCCTCTCTAGGTTTGCTCTTCAAGGACACCTTGATTGTCCCAGGCCCCAAACTGTGTAAACTAAGGCCTCTGAAGAGGAGGGGCAAACTTGGGGTAATTACATCATTAACTGAAGTTATAATTGGAGAATTAACCCTGATATGCAAATGGACCAAACTTATAAAAGTGTGAAGAACCCGTGACCCAGGGTCCATCTTGGGTGGAGCCCCTCGTAGGCTTTGACTGCCCAGGGTGTGCCTTTGAAGGCCCTTAAAATAAATACCTACTTTTACTCTCTTATTCTTGTTTAGCCTCTGTTTTCAGGTGGCCACTTCCAGGCATCAATAGAGAGGAGAGTGCTCACATGCAGCCTTACAGTGAATCAGCTCTCAGTCAGCTGTTGTTTGCTACATCTTAGCTGCTAGCTATTACTTCTCACATCAGGCACAATGCCTGAAAATTGTTGTAAAGGTAGGCTGTAAACCTGCTAACCCTTGAAATGGGCAAGTTTAGCATTTCAGCAAGCAAGCCCTAAATGAGCTTGGGTAAATAAACCAGGAGTGCACTCTTTTGCTGAATCTGTGACCGTCTTTGTTGATATGACAGATGTTTTCCTTATTTAAATAAAGACATCAAGTGTATTGCCCTGTGAAGATACAACTTTCCTGAAAGTGTATTGTTTTAAAGATTCATACCAGATATGCCATTTATAGGAATAAACTGCACCACTGAAAGAGTGACATTATTATGTTATGAATAAAATATTCAAAGCAAGTATTTTTCTTATCAAATCTTATCAGATTAATGAAATTCCTTTAGAAATCAGTGACAAAGAGCACTTTGGAAAATTCCCACGTACGACTCTTAAGAGGTAGAAATGTAAACGATTTCTTTAAATAAAAATTTTCTCCTCTCAAAGACATATGGATCCTAAATAACCAATCCTCTATATACAGGTGCCATAATGTTTCCATATTCGATCTCATATTATTTTACTAAGGCAATATTGACTGTATTCCACTGTAGAAATAGAAATCCTTGGGCAAAATAAGGTACCTTAACTGTGCCAGAACTGGAAGAATTACGGATAAAACTGCTCCTGCATAATACTTCAGTCCCTGAATTACACATCAGTTACAGAAAATTCGTACAATTCCTACAAAATTCTGATCTGCTGATACTGTTGGAGGGTAAAGGTTTGAACCTATGCACTTTCAATAGCACCTCAGGTAAAACTGTAGTATCAACACCATTGATTTCGGGTATAATTAAAGTCTTTGTGATGATGATTTTGTTTTCATCTAAGAAATAGGAGACAGATCCAGAGGAATCAAATAGTGAATTTTAGATGAAAATCATATTTTTAGAGACATAGACATCTATGTGCACCTGTTGGCACAAAAAGTATTATTAAGCAATACGAGCATTTTTTCTGTTTTCATATTATATATTACACTGACACAAAACCACAGCTGCAGTGAAAGTAAAAGGTGATGAACCAAAAACTGAAAAGAAAATTATTTTCACTCAGTGTGACAAGAATTTAAAAGATCCAAATGAGTATAAGCATTTATGTGACTATTTTTATGTAGTAGAATATCCAGAATAATGCACTTTTTCTGAAAGGTGCAAAAGAAATTAGTATTTTGTATCAATTCTTAATAAAACTTTTTACTAATTTAAATATTTACTAAGATTCAAGATTATAAATCATATAAAAAGTGTAAGAAAGCCACAGAACTAAGGACAGATATGGAAAAATAGTGCAAGAATGAATATGAGGAAATAACACTAGAATGCAGTAACAGAATCAGAAAGACTAAGAAGAAAAAAGAGTTTTAAAAGCAATGATTGATAGGAAAAAAGAAAAAAGCAACCAAGAAGAGGTTCTATTAATACTTCAAAATTCAGTGAAAAACAAAGGAAAGTACAGATTCCTTGCTTCACAAGGGAAAAAGGAAACAACAGATGACTCACAAAGGTTGAAGCCTAATGAAATAAGGAAGACTGTGCAATTAACATAGTCCTACTCACCTTGCTAAGCTGGAGTTCCCCCCAGAATAAGACACCCCAGGTCTCCATGGAAGAATCTATGTAACCGTGAGGTAAGTTACTGGCAGTCACTAGGCTGGTGTTAAATTAATATTTATGCTGTGGGCATTAAAGTCTGGGAAGGAAAAATGAACTATTACAGCCATTTTACACAGAACAGTGTGGCATGAGAATGTATTTGGCTTTTAGGGGAAAGGATAGGAGTATGACAACTTGTGTTTCTAAGAAAAGCACTCTCATCTTGAATGATATTGCATCAGCCTTAGAAATGGCCCCTTAGCCAACAGTTAGGGGAAGGAATTAGTGTTCATGAAAAGGCTGCCAATTTGGAGGAGAGAATGGAGTACAAAAAGGGAGAAATTTGGGTAACCAACAATCCAATTCAGTCCTGTTTTATCTGGCACAGCTTTCAGCTATTTACTGCATTCATTTTTGCTTATAAGATCATCCTCCTCCAAAGAACAGAGAAACAGCCTTTCCTTAAGCAGATGATCTCTTCATACATGCTCACGAACTGCCAATTTCAACACAGCCAAGGATGGATTTTGAAAGCTGGATTCTGTTCCTCCTGGATGAACAGAATCAGATGGATGCCGTCTGCAGCTAGATCTGCAGTAACTTGCTATGCCCAACAGGTCTGCGGAGCCAGGATTGATTAGAAGACTGTGAGACTGTATCACTAGAAAGAGACAGCATAAATCCTTGTCCCTAGCAGGAAAATGGAGTTATTTACTGTCACTTTTCAGAAACTGACTAGAACTTTGTTTCAATTATGTACAATTGTTTCAAAAATGTACAAGAGTACATTTCAGTTATAGAAAAGATGGGTGCTTTTGTATATTTGGGGCAGATGGATGGCTGCTCTGTCTTAGAAAAACAGAGCTGCATGTTAGAAAAACAAAAACCCATAAGATAATATTTAAATATTTATACATAAAATAGGTGACGCCAGACACTCAAACATTTCACACATGCCATTTGCATTCAATTAAGCTGTTTTGTTGGATGATGGCAATGTGACATTAGGAAATTTTAATGAGCCTTTCTGATGAGTCTGTCTGCCATCCAAGTAGCATCTCTGGAGCAAGACTGGCTTCCTAAGTTGTTCATATCCCCACCACCCACTCAGAATTTCTGCTATAAGTCTCAAATCTACATTGCTATGGTAGAGAGGTGAAAAATCTTACCCGAGAAACATCAACACATAAATGGGTTGAACCAAGAGCCTGTCTAATAGCTACATTTGTCTTTCAGTGCTGCTGGGCAGTGTATTCCTGATGGTGGGAGTGCTGTGAACATCTCCAACTGCCTTCATCTGGAGGAAGGCAAAAGCTCCATCGTCCTTTGAAAAGGTCAATATTAGTAACTCTCTCAGTAACAGCGTTAAGAAAATCCAAGCCTGCAGGTTGCCTATTATTAAATACAATAATTATATTAATGGACACCCATTACAGATGTACCTCATCCTTTCTAATGATTTCATAACCACGAGGAACAAAATTATTTCTATTTCCCATGGAGTACATATGTCAGATTTAATAGTCTGAAAGATGAATAAGAATTGAGCTGCTAAATCCAAACTAGCATCCATGAAAATCAAAATGTTCTCCACTGTACTTAAACGGAGGACATTAGATATTTTCAGGTCGTGATCTGAAACATAATATAATATTTTGCCCAAAAGACAAAAGGAGTAAACAGGAATATTTCCAGTCATTTCTATACAAAGTATAAAGAATTGCTGCTAAAAAGTGAATCTGTTTAAATCTGTACCCAAACTATGCCAAAGGATAAGGGACATCAAAGTTGCTGTGAACTGTATTGTTCTTCCATGGGCTTATGGATATTTGGGTTCTATAAATAAATTGTTGAAAGCACACATTTCCTGTTACAGCAATACAGGGAGATGCTGATAACTGCTGTGCTTGAGGAAGGGAACTTACTCTTCACCAATTCACCAGGTGAGGGAAGAATCATACCAAAAATGGATCCTGTTCCTGCTTCCTCCTGTGGCATTAGTTCCACAGTCAAGAAGAAGTCTTATGTGGATACAGAAGTGTCCTCCTATACCTGTGACAAATAAATTTGTATTTCAAGGCCAGCAACAATCAGACTAGATGGAAAAAAGGAAATACAAGCGAGGAAAAAAGAAATACAGGAGAGGACTCCATCTCTACTACATGGACTGCAGCAACTTGGAAAAGCAAGCTGAAGACAGGGACAGGAAAACTGCAGTTTTCATACATCTTGTCTGTCCCAAACCCTTTATAAGCTAAGGTGGTTTCACCTGTCCCAGGGAAAGCTGGGGAATAAGTCAACAGGGCAATGTAAGTAACCAAACTCAACTCAGATTTCTTGCCACCACTTATGATTATGACAGGAGCAGTTAACCCAATGCCTTAGCCTCAACCATTAACTTTTGCAACAGAAATAAATGTTCCTTCCCACGTTGCTGGAAGTCTTTGCAGCAGCTCTGTCACAACACAAGTAGCAAGAGAAAAATTGTTTGACAACCTTGTTTAGCCTATATCTTCCCCGTGATGTAGAAATTATATCTCTGACCTTTTTTTCCTCACCAACCTGTCATTTTACATGTTGTTTCTGCATTTCATCCAAATGTTGCCAGTTACCAGAAGAAAAAAACCAAATCATCACACATATCCCTAAATCCAGCTGAAGGCACTAAATGTAACAATGTGATAAAATGATACCAATTACATTACATTAAAAATCCAAGCACCTAAAAGCATGAAAATGAATAATTAAGAACATCAATCTGCTGCCCATGATATCACCACATTATGCCTATTTCAACATAACACCATTAACTGTCACACCTTGATTGTTTTAAAAATGTATAATTTTGTTTTCTTGATGTCAGTAGCTAAATGTGTTCACTGAGAAGATTGGGTTCTGGGTGGAAGGTAGAGAGAAACAGGAAAAATAAAGAAAGAAACATTACTTAGCTGTTAGAAATAAGTTGTATTGAATACTGCACCTTGGCTTATACTATCTAATGGGGAATGAAAGACATTAGGTACATTAACTTGAATACAAAATGCAGTGGAGGTCTAGCAGAACCAGAAAAAAAAAAGACCAAAATACAAAGAAAACCAGAGGCAGGATGGTCATTTAGCCCAGGAATAGGACTGCTGTAGAACAGCTTCTCCAGCCAAGACATTCTAAACTTGTAAATTACCACCCCCGCTAAATCTCAGCATTTTCTACCAATTTTATATTGTGTCCAAGCATTCAGGCTATGCTTTTGGAAGGGGGAATGAATCATCTGTTATTATTTTACACCAGGTCATTCAAAATAGAAAACTTAATCTGACTTCTTTCATGTAAGAATGCTATGTTTTGATCATGCCAACCTGAACTTTTCTGCATAAAACTTATATCAAAGAGTTCTAATAAGCATTCATACAAATACTTACAATTCAACAATTGCAGTTATCTTTGTATTCTCTTTTTTAAAACTGACAAGAGACATTTCACAGAGCTGAACATGTAAAACACATTTCAAAACTGCCTTCACAACTCTGAATTTCACACTCTCACATGCAGGAACTGGGACCTAATCTGAAATCAGTCTCTTTTACAAGTCCATGGGAACTGTGCCATTCACTTCACCCCTGTTAGAATATCACCTACATACCCATTTAACTCAGGGGCTAAAACATCAGGGTTGAATTTTGCAGGTTTGCTGTTGCACAATATTTTTTATTTGTTGCTGTTTAAGCAGAACTCCTTGCAGTACTTGAGAGACTGCTCATGTTATTTGAACCATTATCCTAAAGGGAGACATGAATAGCTTTGAAAGGATTCAGGTAGTATCTGGAAAAATACATGAGAGAGATGAAACCTGAAGATGGATTTCACAAGCTGAAAGAGAATAGATCATACTGAATTATTCATCCAGCTCCAAACATTGATTAAATCCATAGATGGTGGCTGAGGGCTCAAGCCAACACAGATTTACAACTGAACAAAATTTAGTACCAGAAATAGTTCCATCAGTAGTGTTGCAGAACAAGCTGCAGATTCTCCTTCTCTCATTTTTGAGATACACTCAGTTAAGATCTTATTACCATGCTTATATAAGAGAGGGGGAGAAGAGGACTTACATTTTTCTAACTTGCAGTTCAAAGACAATAGATGCTTCTTTGCTTTACAAAAAGAGACTTTTCTATGACATTATTTTGCTGTAATAACAGAAGTATGTAAGTTCAGGCAGCATATGGAGATGGCTTTAAAACAATGTTAGCTATTGATTAAAGAATATGAATAGTTTGTTTAAATTCTTAAAGCTGTGACAGGAGCAGACAGAAGTTACTTTCTGTCTTTCAGTTGGCAACATCTGAGAAGCTGCTATTTGCAAGTGTGAAGTATTATGTCATGGCCATTGTAGGAAGCAGGATATCTGACCTGATCAGTCAATAGTCTAAAATGATTCAGAAAGTCATATATCCCTACATTCTCTAAAACTCCTAGAAATATAAGTGTTGCGCACTTAGGCTTGATAAAATCAGACTACTCTCATGGTCTCTTCCTGATGCACAAGGCAGATCACTGCTGGTGTACCAAGCATAAATTCAATCATGTAAGATGGTTCTCGGGAGATACAGCTTGTTGTTAGTGTTCTGCCTATTGAGAGTTTTGCTAAGGGAAGCCAAGTACTGATGAAATGCTATCGCTTTGCAGGCTTCCTTTTTCCTGATGACTATTTATTCTGAAGTTTAATCTGTCAAACTGGAGGAGTAAGAGGCAGCAGAATGCCCTAAAAAGTGCCATGATTTCTGTACCAGTAGAGTGCATGAATATATGTAATTCATACTGAAATGACATTTGGCATCCACACACTTTCCTGTGTTGTTTAGGGCACAAAAGTAAACAAAGAGGATTCATCTTTATTTTGATTCTTTTCAACAGAAAAATGAGAAAATGTCAGACTTGACTTGTGCATAACACTTTCAAAGGATTCTCTAAGTCAGTTCTCCTCCTATTTCATTTGGTTTTCTATTGGCAGAATTATATTTGCTTGAATGGAATTGTTCTTGATCTACTCAAGTGTGAGAACAAAACAATCTAATTCCTTTGTCTTTTCCAAATCAGCATTGTTGTGATACTCCCAGTTCTTTCAACACTTCTGTGATTTTCAAAAAATATCATGGTGAAAAAACTAGTCTTCTTTAATCTGTTCTATCTTGGTCAAATTCCAAGCTTCATATCATTTTTGTTGCTAATATTACCTCATTTCAAAATAAGGCTTTGTACATTTTTTCAGCTCATAACTTTCCTTAATATAATTGCTATAATTGTACTTTAACAGGAGCACTTGAATCATTGAGAAAAATATCTTATTAAATCCATGATAAAGTAGGGACTGAGTAATTATATGCTAGAAGGGGAAAAAATACACCAGCAACTGCACATGACAAAGGTTGCAAAGTGCCTTGATGATCTGACTGTGGCTCTCTGATTGATGAACAGCAGTAGATATGCATAAAAGAGTGTGGGTGCCTCGAGCATGTCTCTGCCTTCAGAGAAGCCAGAGAAAAAAGAAAACAAAGTGCTTTGCAGAAACCCACTCTCTTGCCTGGACTGATATGCATACAAAATAAAGAATATGCATTAAACATGAGTGAGTGGAATGCAGAAAGGATATGTCCTCATATATACTCTGTTTCAGCGTATTCATCCAAATTAATCTCCTGTACTATTTCTGGGTAGCCATTTAACACAGGACAAATGCGGCTGCTCTTGACTTGTGTTCTGACATGAACCAAACCAGCAGCAATAAGTGCGAAAAACTAGGAGATCCAGGCCCTTAATCACCTGGGGAGAAGAGGCAGTGTCAGGTGAAAGGGTATCCAGCCACTCTGCCAGAATTGAGCAGGGACTTCCCTAAAAATAGCAGAAAACATGCAATTCCAATGGCAGAAGACACCAACAATGACCTTTCTGCAACTCTGTGGCCTTGCTGAAGCGAGTACTCCACCTCTTCCTAGACTCCGTGGGACAGACAGATAGCAATCCCACACAACTTCAGCTGCCACAAATGTGGAAAAAACTTAATCATAAAATTTCAGCCAGAAAGGAGAACTTTAGGAATATGCAGAACACAAGAACCACAGTAAAACATTTCTCACTTTGTGATATCTGCACACACCAGTGTCTGCACTGGAAAACACTCCCAAAGAGCATTCTCTGGGAACGACATTAGTATCTGCACTTTCTAGGACAGTAGCCCAGTTTTTGCAGCTGGTGTTTTTTAAGGGCTGCATGGCAAATATGAATACAAATTTTGGCCAGTATAAGAAGGGGATGTAAAAAAAAAAAAACAGCATACAAATTTTTAAAATTCTGGGAAATTAAGTATGACAGAATTATGGAGGGGGGCAGGGGGTTTTTGTTTGTTTGTCTTGGTAATTAGTAAAATCAGACAATGGAGAATTTATATTTGAATTCATTTGTGTTAAACTTTTTTAAAAAGTACCCACTGAATTTTTCCCTATATTCTGCTGTTTAATAGAAATCCCATGCCAATGGTATTCTTCTGTAGAGGACTATATTTTACCCACAGTTATAGCAATAAGTCTCCCAGTTTTCTCTCCTCCAAGAATTCCTAGAAGGAATCATAATTTTCAGCAAAATATAGTTGTTTTCCACAGTTAAAACTGTGGGTCACACTAATGATACATGCTGTATCAATGATGAAAGCCCACTGACTGGAAAACAAGGTACTGAATTCACTGGACATAAATCCATGTTTGTGTTGGTAAATAAATGATTACATCCAGTGTCTGTAGCTAAATCAATACTATTCCTTGTTACTACATTACACAGAAATGTCTAAAAGTAATTCATGTGTCTTAAAATGTAAACTTTATGGTGACTCGAGGAAATGGAGGATAACTTTTCACACCTGTTGTATGTCAGCAACAGAAGACATATTCTTGCCAGTTTTTTGATCAATATCTTCCCACTACTGTGTCCTTCTGAAATTATAGATTAATCCCTGTAAAAAAAAAAACCCGACATTGAATATTTGTTCTTTTGGATTTTCCTATTTGCAAAGCTGTGTAGAAGATTCCTTTCCATTTTAGCCCGGGCTGTTTCAGTATTTTATTTTTATCTGACCCAAATATCCCAAAACCAAAAAGTAGCTGGTTTTTATCAATGCACAGTCATTAAGAAGCATCACACCAAAATAAACAGCATGCTTTCAGTTGCATCCTACCTTAAAACTCAAGAGCCAAAGCAACTTTTAGACCATCACAATTTAGTGGACAACTCTTGTTCTCTTGTGCTCTGTACTCCTTAGTTCTTTTGGTATGACCTGGAAGATGTTCCCACAGAAAGTTATCCTAGAGCAAGCCAATTGTCATCTAAGGACTTGTAGTCTGGAATGTGGCCTTTTGTTCAGGGACACAGCTCAAGAAGGAGACCAGCACACTATAGTGCAGCCCTGCCATCCAAGAAGCTCTTCTGTCTGCAATGAGACCAAAGGTATCTTGACTTGGGCATTTAGAAATCTAGAGAGTGATTAAAATTCTGGAATATTCTGACAACAGCTGCTTTAAGCAGAAGTTACCAGATGGTAATATTTGTGTGGGTACCACGTCATCTGGCAAGAAACAAGCTAATGATGCACAAAATGCTTTGATGCACAGCCTTCAAGCAGTAAACTTAAAGTGATATGAGGTCATACAAGGACTTAGCAACACTGCTCTGCAATTCTGCATGATACAAATAATTTTTACCAATAGAAGTGCACAGGTAAGGAGACACAAAGTTATTTGGCACATTATGGTTGTTGGTATCAAAATAAGTGTCATTCCTCAAAATGACTAGTATTTGTGAACTTCTATGTAAATTCGCAGGAAGCCATAGATCATATTTTAGATATATTGCAGCTGGGATGGTGGGTGTTTGGAATATAAAAATGCAGCAGTCACATGGCGATTAAAGCACAGGACTCTTTCAGTCACATTTTGGAAATGGAACACAACGACAGCCTAAAACCCCAAAACCAACCAAGCCTGTTAAGTTTAAGGAAAACCACTGGAAAACTCAGGAATACTATTTATATGAGAATATCTTCAACAAAGATGAGACTAGAGCTGTTGCCTGCAAAGAAATACTTTGTATTTCAAGGTAGCTGGTTTCAGAGCTATCTGCTCTGTGTACATGTGTAAGAGGCTCTGATTCAACTCCTTTGGTATGATTTACATGATTGATAACAAAAAAATTACAGAAAGAGTAAGTGGATTCCTTGCACTGGTCTTGCAAGAATAAGTGAAGACTCTGAAGGCTCAAGGCATCAATTTCCTGGGTTTTTTTATTTATTGAAGAAATCCACAGAGCATTGTTCATGCAGAAGTCAAAGTATCAGTATCTATTTAACCATGTGCTATTTCAAGAAATACATGGTTGTGGTCTGCATTTCAATTCTAACTCCAGAGTTCACACATCCTATTTGTAACCAACCTGGCTATGGAAAATGCAAAATTAAAAATAGGCCTTCACACGCACCTTGATTTCACTCTTTCATTCGATCCTTGAGCACTTGCACTACAAAAATGAGAACCTTTTTAAGTATATACTTTGACAGATCAGGGCTCAGTTGGAATCTCTCTGAAAATCATGTTGAACAGGTAGCCTGCTGATTTAAATTGCAGTGTTGAAACCTTTATAAAAGAATACAAAATAATACTGAGTGATTAGTTCAACATTCTTGTGTGCTTGAAAGCTCTGAATTTGGGAATTTTGTTTTACTGAAAAATGTAGCTGGCTTACTTTGAGTTAAATAATTTATTTCTCATAAAATACATTTTTCATAAAATATGAGAAGTTTTCTGACAGATAGCCAAAGCTTGACCAAGGTCAGATAAATTATGTTCATTAATATATACCTCTACAAAGCACAAATATATTACTCATTAGTATTTCTACTTCTCTTAGGAAAGAGTCCCTTAGCTATGCATATGCTGCACAATCAACTGTTTAAAATAAACTAGAGTGAAATTCACTGTCAATGGTCTAAGTCTCCTACTGGTCTGTGACTTTGGTGGTTATCCTTTGTTCCTCTATCTTGCTATTTGGGACTTCTGAGAAAGTAATTAGGGTGATAATTGTTGTCCTTAGAAATTTAAGACAGAATAATCACATCAAATCATATAAAATTATTTGTGTATTTTTTTATTTGTTCTGTTGGACGATTTCTCCAGGACAACTATTATATTCAATATCCTCAGAATATTAGCATCCTGCAGTAATGTATTTAGGTTGGGCATGTTTATTATATTTATTAACCAAAGGACAAAAATAACAGAATGAGATGTAATAGAACACATACATCTTCTGTGCAGTTAGCAATCAATGTATTTAATTGTTTCTCATTCATGTTTGTTGATTTAACTGGAAGTCAACAACAGATTCTAAATTCAATACAACTTAGTACAGACCAAATTCTGTTCCAGTGGTTTGAGCAACCCTGAAATTCAAGTACTACTGTAGCCCTATAAGTTTCTGAAGCATTGGTGAGGAATTCCCACTAAAATAAATCTGGATGTCTGCATTGGGAAGAGAGACAGATCCTGCAGAGCCCTGTGTCCATCACAAGGGTATGGTCACATCATGACCTGCCTACCTGTTGTGTGGGGCTCTGGCACATGAAGAAACCTGGACCACGTTCTCCCTTCATTCTCCACACACGAGGTGCGAGAGAAGCTCTTGTGCAAGAGTGTAAAGCCAGAATCCAACTGTGCTGTTTGGAATGAGCTGAGGAGTAGACAAGAGTAAGAAGGAGCTACAACTCACCCAAAATGCCAGTGGCACAAGGCCAGAGGCTCTGCACCAGCTCAGGGTACAAGTACCTAAGGTCACCACCGCTATCCACCACTCCTGAAGTGGAGCTGTCAGGTCAAGGATGTGGAAGAGTGCCATACAGCATTGCCTATTCCCATATGCAGATGGGAACTGGTGCAGCTCCCAAAAGCTTCCATATCCACCCAGAATAATAATGAGACCGTCAGCTCAGCACCTGAGTACCTGTCTTTGAGAATTGACACAACTATGCACACGGAACAGAGTACAAGAACAGCATAAACAAAAATCATCTTTCTTGGCAGACCCTCACAGATTTATCACACCATTTATCTTGCAGGTTTATCTGTCATCATTTTACCATGACTTATTTCATCAACACTTCTACTTTCCCCAGAGCTGGGTCTAAACCACAAATTTCACATGCAGCTCTAAATTCTCCTGAATTTTCAGATTAGGAGATATGCCAGAAAATTTAAGTTTATTTTCCCTCAGCTGGGAAATTATTCTTACGAAACAATAGTTCTCTCCAGTCCAAATACAGTAAGTGGGCACACGCTTGATTCTTCTGTCTGCAATTGTACAATTATGTTTTTCCTATGCTGTTTATTTGTCATGATTTCACTTTGATCACATCTGTATACTGAAGCATTCAGCTGATGGAACCACTGGCTTTCTTTTTGAATAGTGGATAACAAGCGATGAAAGTAGAGAAAATGTTCATCTGACATAATGCTGGAATTCGGATACATGATAAAATATCTAAAATGCTAAAGCATCTTATGGCTTAAGTAGCTGTTTTGTCTCCTGAATCATCACAGGACTAAAAGTGCTACATGGAACTGGGATTGGAGGCAACAAAAAGAGCCATTTAGATCAGGCATTGCAGTCTTCAAATAAAATGTGCATGAAAGTTGTAGAGACTCTGGATGTCATCCTACTGTCATTAAAACAAATTGCAAAATTGTTGCAAGAGAGAGGGAGCAGGAGCCAGATACCCGATAGGTTATTTAAATACTGAGCCCTATTTAAAAGTATCCAATTTCTTCCATACTCAATCTTCAAAGCAATTTGTCATACACTATCTGGTTAACCTTCATAATATAAGAATTGTTTCTACATTTTGAAAGTACAGTAACTAGGGGTAAATTAGCAATTCTTTAGCAAAAGTGGGGTAACTGTGCCTCAGGAGCTGCCTCATTCTTTCTGGCTCTGAGTAAATGTCAGTATCAGGATTTAAAAACAGAATTTCTTGGCTTTTCTTCTCAGGACAATATCCAAAACACTGTGTCACTTTCTATGCTGCATAAAAACAGACTTGAAATAACACCAGCATCTTCCACCTTGTACTATGTATATCCCTTAATTTTAAAAATATTTCATGTAACTCTATCCAAGCTCAACAAAAAGAACCCATGATCTGAATCAGAAAGTACCAAGTATAGAACTCCCCAAGGTCACACCCTCACTAGCTCTTTTACACCTGCACTATACTGCCTGCAAAAATAGTTACCCTACAAGCTAACTTCTGGAGAAATCCCTGCTTTTGCAGATCTATTGTTGTTAGGATACAACAATATCAAAGTCATATAAAGCTTGCCAACTATTTGATCATCTCTTTACACCCTGTGGGCAGAAAACAAGTACAATTAATGCAGCTCAATCCCTTAAGTCAAAACTGCAGAGATCCAGGAAATTCTTATTTTTCTAATAACAAATCCATCTCTAACGCACAGCACTGCAACATGAATTGAATATAGAGTAGAAATAATGCCCTAGTAAATATTCTAGTTTAACATTTCAATTATTTTTACTACCTTAGTAACAAAGAAAAAATTAATAAAATAACTGCAGGATTAAGTAGTTACTCTCTGATGTTTCCAGTCTTACTATGATTTGTTCAAACCCATTACAGATACTTACATATGCCAATTCTCAGAGAAGGCAAATGAAACCTATCTTTGTTCAAAAATAACATATTGTAACAGGAAGCATTCCTAGTGATGCACATGTCCTAACAAAACCAGCAGCTGGATAGAACAGAGGCAGTTTGGTCCTAAAAGGCATTTAACAAATGGGATTTTCATGCCAATCTGGGCCTGCCATTTTTAAATGACACCTCCTAACCCTCTGCAATAATGGGCAAATGGTGTTGGATGCTTCCTAGCTTTTTCTGACACAAGTGTCTTCAGGAGAGCAAAACCATGTCATATTTCTTCTAGCATACTAATATAAAAACATGATCCTTATTGAGTCTATAAAGATGCTTACAGGGTTTTTTATTTTACTTATCTCTGTTATCAAGTACAAACTCAACTTCAGCATGAAGCTGCTATGACCAATTTAGACAATGATACATCTTCTTTAAATTACTTGTTTTATGCTCTCTTTACACCAGTAAGTTGTATTAAAACATCTTTCAAACTGGTATATTCCATGTATCGTTTAAAGCCTCTGATTCTAACAATTTTATCCACTTCAAGATCCTTTTATAGCTTCCTGTGTAGGTAAGCAGGATTTAGCACAAAGGAGAGTCCAACTCCAAATATAGATGGTTTGTGTTTAGCACAGTGTTTGTTACCACATTAATTTCCTGCATTCTTGTTCCAACATGAATATAATTTCCCAGTGCAGAGAAACCTCAGTTGTAGACATTTTACAGAGATCAGCCTCAGGCCACGAGTACTCTGGAAGAGAAATGTTCTTCTTTCCTAGGAGACTCGTGCCTTTTCTGGAATGAAGGCTGATTTGTCAGCATACAAACGAGGATGTTAAGTATACTTCTTGGAGCAGGCATACCTGAAATTCTCCCAGGGATAGCAAAGATTGTATTTTCCCTGGTACCAGTACTGGAATTACATATTTTTAGAAGCAAGGGAATGAGTGATCACACTTTGAGGAATGATCAATTCTTCTCCTTCCTACTATCACCAAACATTTCCAGATGCTTTCCCTTGCTCTTGTCAGGCTGGTCACTCTCTATATCCCCCTATTTAAACTTGTGTGTGAGGAAAGAATCACTATCACTATCATGTACGAGTGGTTGAACAGGGAGTAGGGAAGGGAACACAAACAAAGGAAAGAAGGTATGTAGGTAGGTTTAGGTTTGGGTTTGGTTCCCTATCTACACAGTAGTACATAAAGATTAATGGCAAGGCAGCATTTCATATTGCCTTGTGTACAGTTAAATCATTTTTTTAATTTGGAAACTTAACATTCAGCAAGAATGCTGGCTGGCAGTACACAGCAGCTCCTTCATCCAAGGAAGAATTCACATCTCCAGGAAGGACATATTCCTTCTGCTGTCACTGAGCCATTTTCTACTTTGTGCCAAAGTGTCTGCAGAAGTCTGTCAGTCAAGACAAAACACATAGACTCAAAAACTTGGCCATGCCATTCCTCACAGTCTGCTACAGACTCAAGAGCAAGCCAGACAGCATCTGTGGAGGATACAGGAGGAAAGGTGACCTCCAGTTCACCAGCGGGTGTGAACAGATAGGAGAGATGTATTGATTCTGCTATTCTGGATCCATCTCACCCCCACCCCCACGTTCACACACATCCATATGAAACATTGCTGAAACCCCCAACACAATGTGGTGCATTGCATCCTTTGCACATTCATTCAGGACACTCCAAGGATGATGCCTACCCATCCTCCTTGTACAGCATCCTATGTGGGACTGTCCCTCTCCCACACTGCCATTGCTACAGTTCCAGCCTGTCCTCAGCCCTCCTGCTTTTCTCAGCCCCTGTGCAGATATCACTGTATCATTGCAATTGCCCCAAGGCAGCAGTTCTTACCTTCACATCTTGCACCAGGGTCCTCACCAGCAGCAGCTGACATAGATCCTGTGACTCATGGTCACAAGTCTATGTATATCCTATGTAGTGCTGGTTTGGTTGGGAAGAAGCTTTGGATGGAAACAGAAGAGCGAAGAGACAAAGATGGATGTACCATTCATCTCTCAGATATGACTGGAGGTACATGTTGCTGCAACAGATTTACAAGTAGACCAACACTTTTTTCAATTTGTTTTCAGTGCTCAGAGCTATTTTTGGCCAAGAATGCTATTCTTTGAGTGTCTGAGCTCCTCTGGAGGCTTCTTCTTCCTGTGAACCGTGGACTGGTTCACTGAGCAGCCTCCAAGTCCTGTGTGGTAAGCTATCAGTTCCAAGAAGAATGAGTCAAGTGTTTGCCCACATGAAATTCATTCCCTGTTATTTTAGGAAGAAGCAGAGAGGCTCATAACTCATTCTCATCATTGCTGGGAAGCAGTCACCAGGTCTCTTGCACAATGCATTGAGCTATGCTTTCATAGTGATTTAGGCAATATAATGTTACAGCCAAGGTAACACATGACATGACATGTGCCCTTGTAACAAAAATTAAATATTTCAGCAGATATCCCTGCACTTCAACAGGGATTGTCCATCTACATCCAGATTGAGATCTGTTGAAAATATTATGAAACAGATCCATCTAATTATTTTTTTGTTAACGAAATAATTGCATTACTAACAATGATAGTAATAATTTGAATTCTTACTAATACCATGAATTAAATCTCATACATGTCCATCAGCATTTATATTGCTTATTTTTCCTTTGAATGTGAAGGGCTTGGAATCACTGGATCATGAGTTTTATTTTGGAAAAATGAAGCTCAGTCTGCAAACTTATATTTTATCTTGCTTTTTTCTAAAATAGACTGAATCTGTGTTCATCATTCCTTTTGCTGTGCAGATGCATCTTCTGCAGTGAACACAGAAAAGCAATACTCAGCAAAGTCTCAGGTGAAGATGTTAAATTCTCCACTCCAAGCCTAACTTGACACACGGCCTCAAGATACTCTCCTTTATCAGACTGAACTTCTCTATCTTGAGTTTCACTGCAGACACAAAATTCCTGCAGTGCTCCATATGGAGTTCATCATGGATGGGTTCATCCAGGCTGAGGTACTTCATCACTGTAATGCCTAATTAGCTCCATGACTTCAGGACCTGTAGAATTTACCAGCCCTGCCTACAAAGTCGATATCACAAGTTGAAGGTGCTGATGGTGTACCCTCAAAAAGGCTTAGAGAACAGACTTCTTGTACCAGCTCCCAAATCCTGCCTTCTCTTACGGTGTTGCATTCAGCTCTGTAGTTTCCTATGAAGGCACAAGGCACAGTGTCTGCTCTACAGATGTGTGATGAAGCAGTAAAAAGCACAGAAAAAAATGCCATGCAAAACCAGAGTGGCAAGTGGTCACTGTAGCTGAGATTGAGGTTTAACTTACTTCTAAATCACTGTCAACAAGTTATTTAAGTCCTGCCTCTATATTTTTATCCTTCCTGCTGGTTTAAGTTTCTGGATCATTACTGCAGATTAATGATAAATATATTAGTAAGATGGACTTCCTCCAAGTGGTTGAAAACAAGTATTTTAGAAACTTGTTCCTCTACCAGTTTATTTCAGCAGGAATTAAGGTTTCCAAGAAACAAATCAGGCTATTTATATACTAGATGAGAAATATTAAGGATAGATTTTACTTTTTAAATTTCAGCAAAAACAAGAGTAACTTATAACTGTGCCATTAAGATGTAGTCTGAAGAAAAATGAGCAGATGTAAGTACATTTACAAGTACCCATCAGTTTAGCTTGGTGATGAGTGAGAATGCTGATTTTCACATTCTGTATAAGAAGAAGAAGATGCTGGAATAATCTCAGCAGCACCTTAATTCTACAGTCTTTATGGTGTCCTTGGAGTTGCAATATGCTCAATCTCCACTGATGTTCACAGGGTAGTGTAAGCATTGACAGTTGGTAATTTCTGTGAAGAAGTAAAACCTGCGCTTTAGGGAGCCCCTAAAGAGAATGGTCTCCTCCCTGAATGATAATTGTATATGGGAACCACAATCAAGAAATACTTTTCAATTCTAACAATTTGCATCTCTGACTCAAACGTGACCCTTTGCTAATGTGACCACTTCACAATGTGAGAGGTATGTTGGTTAAACTTATGTGACTGCAGCTTCCTGGAAAGAAAATTTAGAATAATAAAGCCACAGACAACTGCAGAGAAAACTCCAAAAACCTCATGGTAACAATAACCATTTTTAACAATAACAATAATTTTAACAATATCCATTAAACAATAAACAATAAACAAGCTTTTAACAATATCCGTTTAAAGAAACACTGAGAGAAAGAAACAGAGAACCAAAGAATAATATTAATTCATATGAAAATCCCACAGATGGATTAAGATTGATGAAGGTTGGGATTATACAGTTATGTCTGACAATTATGATTTTGAAAATTAGGTTCTAAAGCCTCTAAGGTGTTTTTGCAGCACCACTACATTTGAAGCCTTAGACTTGATGGCTTTTTTATCCCAGGATTGTTTTCCATGTTTGGATGAGACCTATACAGCAAGATGGTGACTAACAAATGTAGTAAGACAGATAGAAAAGCCCTTTAGACCTCTTTTGGGGATTCAGCAAGAGGGAGACTGACATAGATTGGTTTACAATTTAAAATGGAATGACATCACACTCCTGCCTTCCTTACCAATTCTTTTGGATGTACCATGTGAAATTAGGGAAAAATTCCTGGCTGTTGATCTGCTTGTGCTTTTAAGATAGAGGATGGGGGACAGGGAACCAGATAGGAGGTAAGGAGGGAGGGAAGGAGGGAGGGAGAAAGGGCAAGCTGGTTAATGTTTTTCTATCAGCTTGTTTTTTATGAGTCACACCACTAAGTATTTGCATTAGCAGGTCTCCTGCTGCTGCTAGATCATTCAACTGTTTGTTTAGTTGCTGTGCCTCTGAAAAGTCCAGCAACACTGAATTTTTATACATCTTCCTAGTATTTTACTAATGAATTAAATCTTTAAGAAACAAAATGTTCCCAGCACTGTTCTACCTGCAGTAGTAGCAGTCCCTCCAATCTCAGTGCTATTACTCACTCAAATAAAACATTACAGAACCAGACCAATATTTATTATTACTTCTTTATATGTTGTCTCCTGACCAATTGTATCAGAAAAAGTGAAAATAGCAACATAACTGGAATGTAGCAATAATCAAGTTTAAAGTTCAAAGCTTCTTATTCCCACTTGTGAATTGAAATGAAAAAGTTGCTTAATCTTGAACGTTTGCAAGCCCAAACACTGAGTATAACTTTGACCAAATCACTTTGAAAGAGTTGTATTTCTTTCTTTAGGTATGAGACAAACATTGTCCAGAAACATATCAAATCAGAAGTTATATACAATAAGATTGAGATTGCCTTATTCTTACAAAACACGTTCATCAAAAGATCTTGTTACTGAGTTTCACAAAAGTAAGGCTGTAAGCAAAACAGTATCATGGTCACCATGAAGAGAAGCTGCTAAGTCTAATTAGAGAAAAGGAAGAATGAACAGCAGACAGCTTATTTTTTCTTTATGAGGATAACCAGCAATTTTCTGTTTGATCTCCTTTCTCTCTTGCTTATTCCTTGGCATTCTGAATTTCTTTACTAGTTTGCTTTCAACAAACCTTTTTTTTTTCATTTTCAAGAGTGCCAGCATAAGATATGCTAATTAAATACAAGCTACAAAATTGTCCTAGATGAAGAGGCAATAAAAGCATACAAACTTACCTGTTCACAGAGAAGGATAGTTCAGACAAGAGATCCACTCTATGAGAGAGACGGGGTCCCAAGAGGAGTGTTTGTAAAGGAAGCACTTCAAAATAGCTTTATCTCTTCTACATAAGATGTTTGTTTTGGTTTTCCTCCTCTTTAATCAAAACAATGACTGATGGAAGAAAAGTAGGTGTTTAAAGGATGTAAAAGCCTTGCCTCGGTTGTAAAAGGAACAGCATATTAAGAGAAACTTTTCTTGATTGCAGGCGTGTGATCTATGCAACTTTCTTTTGGTTCAACCCCAAACGGCGAATGCGGATAAATGGTATCTTCTTACTTATGACATCTGTTCCCTGTGTGAATTCAGACATGCGTGTCCTGACTTCAATAACAAAAATGCTTTTTTTCCTAGCTACTTGTTATTCTTGCTACACCAACATAACTGAGACAGTATGAGCTATAGTTCTTGTCTATCTTCAACAGAACTATGGGATAATTAAAGGACTACTCAGATATTTCTATGCAAATTAACTGCCTAGGTGAAATTTAAAACACAGCTTGCTCTTCAGAACATTTGTCACTTGTAGTGATCTGCTAGAAGAGAAGAAGTCAGAAGACAGAAATGTTTAGTTGCCTGATTTAATTAATCTGGAGACTTTTAGGTAGACAGTCTGTCTTCCACTTGCCACGTGGGCATATTTTTTGAAGTGACTGAAAACACTGAACAATTCTCTGAAGCTGGAAGTTTAACCTCCCTCCTGTACAATTTCTGCTTCATTCTAGATCCATTTTGCCCTATATGCCATTTGGGCTGAAGATGGCCTTCAGAGAGAGGACTTCTAGGATGATTCTGAAACAGCAGGTCACTCTCTAAATAAAATATGGCAAGGCAGTGCAACAATTTGTGTTCTACAACTTACACTCTTTTCTGGTGCATGGTATTGATGTTTAAACCTGTCTAGGTATACACAAGGAGCACCAATGATCAGTATGTTCTACTCAGAGTGCCCTTCCTCACCTCTTATTCTACAGTGGGTGAAACCCACTGGCTATTAACTGCCAGTTAATTAAAATACTCCTTCAGGTGAAGTGCTAAAGCACTATCCGGGTTCTGAGAATGCTACCTTTTATCCCTTCTAACAATCCCATGAAGAATTTGCTTCAAATTTACATAAGACTATGCTTTCCTTTGGTATAACCTTTTGCCTGATCCTATGACCTGTATTCTTCCACTGAGGTTTCTTCATTTCCAGCTCTGCACTGTCACACAGCTTCTCAACAGCTTCTTTGGGAGCTGCATGATCTGACAGGGCGTAGACACAGTTCTGGATAAACACATTTTTTAAAAACTGCAGGAAATATCAGTGTAGTGCTCACATGAGGCCTAATTTATCCTCTGGTCACTTAATGCAGATAATGGAGGCCGGTGATAGAGTGTGCATGCCCTGGGCTATAAGCTGGTTCATTACACACACGTGGCTCCCTCTAAGTTTAATGTGAATTTAACGTACCATAGAAAGAGAGGACATACCCTTCAGGGTGAGTGCACGCTCTCAAAAAAGCTAATGAACTCCCACAATAATGCCTGTTTCTAAGATAGCTTTAAATACTGAATATTGGTAACTAAGCACTTTTATGACTGATACTCACACTTCAAGTGTTCATTGCAATCAATAGATCTTTACATCACTAACATCGCTCTGAACATTAAATGTGTGGGGAGCATTCCTGCTGTCAGACCTTGTTTTTTTCGTGACACCTTCAAAGAGACCCCCGGTTCAGAAAGGCACAAAGGCATAGCCCTCACAGGGCCTGCTGACCGTCAATATTGAGTTTCTGGTCACTTGGGCTTTGCTGACGCCTCAGGCTTTTGGCGCAGGTGCCCCTCTAGGCCTGCCCGGGCTGGCCGGGGCGGCTGGACCCCGCGCTGGAGCCCCAAATGTTCAGTGTGCCAAGCGGACACCTTGCACGGGTCTCTGCTGGCCGCCCGTGCGTGAGCGCTGCGGGGCCGCGCCGCTCGCAGCCGCACACGCCTCGCCAGCCTCTGCTGCCGAGCCAGACCCGCTCTCGCCTCTAAAAATAGCGCGGCTGAGCTATAAATAGCAGCGCCTGGAGCGGCTCGGAGTGCCCCCGCCAACGCCGCCGCTGCTGCTGCGGGGGGAGAGCGCCCTCGGGAAGGGCCCCGAGGGGAAGGAGAGGCGAAGGGAGAGTGGGTGGATGGGTGGATGGGTGGATGGATGGATGGATGGATGGATGGGTGTTGATGGCCGCGGGGCAGCGAGCCGGGGGCGGGCACGCCCGGGGCAGGGCACGGCGCTCCTCCGCGGGCAGCCGCGGGCACGGGCGGATCCGCGGGTGCTGCTGTGTGGGGCCGGGGCCGCGGCAACCCGGCGGGCTCCCTCCCTCCATCCCTGCTTCCCTGCCTCCCTCGGCCTGCGAGGTAGCGCGGCTCCCCGGGCAGCGGGAGGGCAGCGGGCGGCGCGGAGCCAGAACAGAGCCCTGCGAGGAGTGCCCAGGGACACCGGGGCCGCGGGCACGCACGGAGGCACAGCGGGCACTCCCTCAACACCGGCAATCCCTGCCCTTTGTGAGGGTGACAGGGCACAGGCGCACGCTGCCCGGTGAGCTGTCCCTCCTAGGAGACATTCAAACCCCCCTGGCCGCGGCTCTGAGTGGCTCTGCTCGAGCCGGGGGCTGAACCTAACAACCTCCAGAGGTCCCTTCCCACCTCCACTGCCCTGTGATCCCGTGAAATCCTGTA
The DNA here is from genome assembly GCA_013397915.1 of Daphoenositta chrysoptera. Classification (NCBI taxonomy): domain Eukaryota; kingdom Metazoa; phylum Chordata; class Aves; order Passeriformes; genus Daphoenositta; species Daphoenositta chrysoptera. The sequence continues at coordinate 1,368,432 of VZRO01003478.1, forward strand.
GAGCCTCGCTCGGAAATAGCAGAACTGAGGATGCTCCTTCACGTAAGGCTTCCAGGGCTGTGTTAAAATTTAATACGAGCTTTTCAGTCTGGTGTGTTGCTGGTGCTTATGGCTTTGTGGTGGAGAAGGTCTCTTAGGGCAAACTTTGATTGCAGCTAGCAGGCCTCCAGTGGAGAGCTGCCGGTGCCTTAAGAGATCGAGCAGCAGGGAATTGCATTTAATACCTCCTCCTTTCAGTTCTGACGTTCTTTCTGCAAGGAACAGCAGGGCTCCCCTACTATGCTGTATGATCTTGCTCTGTTAACTAATTTTGCTTTGTAACAGGAATACTCTTGCTTTTACAGTGAAAATAAAAAAAAATTAAAGTCCTGTGTCAGTAAAGCCTGTTAGCTTCATGGTGTTGTAGTTTTAAACAATGTTGTTCTCTCCTACTGAATTGTTCTCTGCTTGCTTTCTGGTCTAACCTGTGCCTTGCACCATTTGGGAAGATAAGAAAGAGCAAATAAAAATCAGAAAACTGTCCCACACGACTGTAGGTCATTTACTGAGAAGAAGAGCTGAGTCTCCATGATGAAGCCTCGCAGAAAGTGACTGGCAGAAAGTGGGTTTTTTTCAGAAAATAGGTTTAGTTGCAAAGGTCCAGTACAGCTTCACGTTTTGAAGAGTTCATTTTGTTAAGTCTCTAGCAGTCAACAAAGTCCCTTTCAAGCAAACCCTCGTTATTTGAAGAAACTTCTTGAGTACATAGTTTTGGAATACAAGATAGAGGTGTGGCCTCTCTTGCTCTCACAAACATGTACATACCTGCCCATATTTCTTCATACCTTCTGCTTGAAAACACCTGTGAGTTTCTAGAGGATCAAATTGTGACTTTATTGAGGCCAATGTCAACATCATTGTGGACTTTAGTGGGGGCTGGAGCAGGAACCAAATTTACAATGGTGATTGAAAATCACAAGTAAAACGTACTTGCCCATTACAATAATTATATATATTTTTTAAGTGTCTTATTGGGCCAATTTTAAAGGATAAAAGTGGGAAACAGATTTTATGTTTGGTGGGTTTTTTCTCCCTAATCTTTTTTTTTATGAACTAAAAATAAATAAAAATATGCAAAAAGGTGTCCTGATGACTTCTGGACTAGCATAGTATGAAAATATTAAGAAATTGCAACAAGATAAAGAAGGTCCCATCTAAATAAATGAAATATTTATGAAGTTATAGAAACACACTCATTCATACACGAAGAGTTGTCAGTTGCCCAAAAAATGCAGAGTCCAAAGATCTTTTTTAAGACACATCAAGGAATATACAGGTACAAGTAGGTAAATAGAGACTTTAAGATCTGGCTGGTGCTGGCAGCCTGATCCATTAAGATAATGAGAAAGTTATTTACAACTTTAACTTTTATTTCATTATATACAACTGTTTGGCCCCATTCAGCATGGGAAGTGAATTCTTACTGAAAGATTTTATGTTTGTCACTCAGGAAAGAAACATTAAAATATCATTCTTTTCATCCTGCAATAGCTGATTAAGCCAAGATCTCACAAACATATGATGATAACTTTACCACTTATAATTCTCCTAAAAGTTTGCTGGTCTCAGCCTTGGCTAAAATTGTCATTAATATCTGATAATATATTTTTCCCTGTCCGCCCATATGACACTAACTTTGTGATACTGCAACTTTAGAGAATTTGGCTGTAAATCACAGGTTTAATTTTATCTCAGCACATTTAGACATCAGTGGATGTCTAGTTCTTTAATTTAAAACTTTGAAGTTGTTAATTTGGCCTCATTAATTGAAGTGTCACAGTATACAGTTCACAGGAGTATTTGGAAAATTTTAAAATGCTGAGTTAATACTACTTGCCACTTTAGAGGAATTGAAATGCTTTCAAGGCAGCTGCTGAAGTGTTTGCTAGTACTAAAATGTATTGATAAACACTGAGATCTTGTTTCTCATCCTTTTAATTGTGTTTAAAGATGACACAGACTGATGTATCAACTACTCTGTAGCAAATTCTAATAGGTTTACTGGGAAGAATAATTAATCTTTTCCTTTATTCAGAAGGTAACTTCTGGGTGTTAGAAGATGTAGTAGGAGGGCAAGAACAGATTGGGTTATATTTTCGCTTGTTGAAGGGGTTTTTTCAGGTACTTCAAAGGCAGTATCCTGGTGGTAGGATGCTGAACTAGATGGACTACAGTTCTGATACAAAGGAACATTCATTTTATTGGCATTTGTCACAGAAAGCTCAGCTTCTTGAACAGACAGTGCTTGTATTCTCAGTGACTTGTACTGGCTCTGGAGTTGTCCCCTGAATCGTGCTTCATACAGCCTCATATGGGGCTTTTTCCGTGGCATTTAGGAACAGAAGCATCGCTTCCTTGTGCTAGAGGCTTTACGACTAGATGGAGCAGAGCTGTTTTATTGGCTTTTGGCCACCAAGAGATTTGTGCCTGCTCTGGAGAAATTTCCAGTTTGCTGGTATCCAGTGCTTCACTCTCCCATGTCACTGCTGCGGCCACACTGGTGGCTGATGGCAACTTTGCTTTGTGACACCTGACACTGCTTATGCCTCACCAGTGCCGAAGGTGCTGGACTGAGCTTCCTGGCCACCCTGCCAAGTGCACAGCATGCCCCTGACATGACACAAAGAAAATAAGAGGTTCCCAATTTTTTCTTTCTCCTCTTCAGCCATCAGTCTGTTATTTCTGTCTGGTGCAGCTGCTGCAGGAAGAGGCCATATTACCTCTGTGAACTGCGGAAACTTGTAGCTTACTGCTGTGAGCCAGCAGGTTTCAAATGGGAACTGCAGTTCCTTGTGAAGATCTTGTGTTCAAGATGGTCACCTTTGACCTACCACATGGCACAGCAGTGATGGTTTACAGTTCTGGAGGTTGAAAAATGGAAAATAGAAATAACACTATAATAATAAATAGCATGACGATTTAAAGGGATGAAATTATTTTCTTGTTGAAATCCTTACAAAATATAGACTTCTTCACGTAGTCCATTCATGCAACAGTGTAGTTTCAGCAATTGTTCTGAACACTGGTTTTATCTTACAGTGAATTGTACCTGACAAAAAGAGGGAAAATTCTGCAATTCCTCACTGTATAGAACAGAAGTTGATTTCAAAATTTCTTGCCTTTTCAGGCAATAACATTCCAAAATCATGTCATGTAGAAGAAGTCAAAGCATGTGCATGAGAGGCGGAAATCCAGTCAAGTAATGGAAAAAATATCTAAAACTCAAGGGAGAAGAGACAGCAATTACCAGCTGCTCTGGTTAAATATTCTTTTCTGTGCTCTCTTTCAACCGTTTGATTTAATTTCTTTTTTAAAGCTACATTCTTAATTGTAAATTAATGTAGTTCACACATGTCCTGCCATTCCTTGGCATCTAAACACTAGGATAAAATTAACAGAGTAAATTGTGTAAAGGCCTGTTAATTAAGAGTGAATTTGCTATGTTCTTTTTGTACCTACTAGGCATTATTTCCAGTTTCAGCCTTTATAGGAAAGAGGAGATCAAATAGTAAATAAAACATACAAGACTGGTAGAGTTGGGGTTTCTTTTGTTTGTAGGTCAGTGGCCCTGATGCAGCATGTGACTTAATCTTGTGTGAAAAATTGGAGACGAGTTATCAGCCAAGCTATACTGACAGAACAAACTGAGTCTGACTAGTTTTTTTCTAAATTATAATTTATATTGTATATAATATCAATTATAGGAAGGCTGTAAAGTGGCAAAACACTTTACCAGTGCTGCCCTGCATCTGACTAGAAGTTCGTTTAATCAAATATGTCTCCAGTACTGGCCATAAGTAGATGTCTGGGAAAGTCTAAGAACAGGACAAGAACACAATACTTTCCCTTTTTCCTTTCTCAGCCCTTTGGGGGAAAATGGCCTTCAATCTTTGGCTGACCAGTGTGGTTGACACATAAACCTCAGAGTTTTCTGACAGCACCCATCTCATGTTTCAGTGCTTATTTGTATTTAACTTGTTTCTCGTGACTTGCTGGCTGTGCTGTGCTAGTCCTTAAATGTGGCAGATTAAGACTCATTTTGTGAGGCACATGTCTGCACAGAGTGAAGGACAACTATTGCCCTGAGAAACTTTAAACCTCTGGTTTAACTAGACAAGACAGATTGGAAAGGGAAAAGGTACACATCATGGTCTTTGATTCTCTAAGCTAGGCACTAATTATAAACGTATTCCTAAAATCTGACAGATAGTACATTGCTGCACAGTCACGACAGCAGAACCCTTCGTAGCAATTTGAAGCTCAAGGAAATTTCCATTGCCACAGCACTCGACCTTCTTCACAGGGAACAGAGAGAAAACATTTGCTTGCTCTGGGGGAGAGCAGAGCATGCTGGTGGAGTAGGCTGCACATCCTTGGCTGGATGCTGCCACAAACCTCCCAGGCAGTAGAGAAAGGGATACTCCAAGGCGCAGACCATGTCCAAGGTGAGCCTTGGGCATTGATAGAAGGGAGAGACTGTATTGCACCCATCATGCTAAAGTCAGTGTTCTCTCTCCTAAGAAGAAAAAAAGATTTTTGGAAGAAACAGGGGGGTGTGGGGGGTAGATGTGATTTTAAGGCTTGAATTTCCAAAGGACTCTAAAATAACTGAAGTGAAGTGCCAGCAGCAGGTTCACATCCATCAGCAGAGACAGCATAAATTTATTTACGTCTTGATTTTACCTGCCCAGGAAGGGGCCATATTTCTTGTTGATAAATGTGAAGTGTTCCACTTACAGCGTGCTTATTTTAGAAACCCAAAAAAGTGTTCCTGCCTTTATTAAAATAAGTACTTGACTGTGTTGCCCACTGAAATCCATGAGCTTCCACAGCATGGCTGAGTACTTGAGAGGTAGCTCAGTTACTTTCTCAGGCAATCATGTAATTTGTACTTCATCAACTACAGCTTATATATTAATGAATAGGCTCCTTGCTGTCAAGTTCTTTCATTTGGATGCTGTATAAATGATAACAATTTGCAGATGAGCTCTGGCCCACGAGAAGCCAAATAGGAGTCATTCTTTATCCTGCAGGGCAAGAGTATAGGCTAATCAGTACTTGAGCAGCCCACAGATGTTTAATTGAGATAAAAGGACTGATACAATTAAGATGCTCTTTCGATTTATTTCAGAATCTTGAAAGTGTTACTAGGAAATTATCAATCTGTCCTGGATAAGAAGAAATAATTGATCTGTATGCAGAAATGACATGCAGAAGTGAGGGAAAATGTCTGAGCACTTATAAAAAGAAAGACAACCTTCTAAAATACATCACTAGCTAAGCCATGTTCTGTTTTGCTGATGACAAGAGATAGAAAATAAAGAGAAGACTTATAATTTTTCCACATGCTTTTATGGTTTTCTTATTATTTCTTTCTTATTATTATCTTCTGTTCTTATTTTTCTGCCTGTGTAGACACCCAAACTGTAACACCTCCCTTATACATCAAAGGAATTTGATGAAGAACTGCCTTGATCTTTCTTGCTTTCATCTGTTTCTCATTGCTTCTCCATGTTTTCTCTGTAGCTACAAGTGGATACCACCCAGTGACAGCAAAGGCATTTGAAAGGAGTGTCTTTGCTCTGCTGAGGGGCCTTGCAGCTGACAGGCACGCTGCTAAAATTGGATCCCATGATCAGTGGGAGGATGGCCTGGGTTTGGGTTCATCCATATCTTCACAGGGGCTTGCTAGGGTATCAATTATGTAACTGTAACAGTTGCTTAATTTGCCTCCAGCTTTTAACAGTTAATCATGTGGTTTAAGATATTAGATAAATAAATACCACAAAATACAAATATCAGCGTGTTCATCCCACACAAGTATGATAAGCTTTAGTAGAGGCAGTTGAGTGACAGAACTGTTTCACAGGAAGTTCCAAAATTAAGGAAAAGAAATGGTGCCTTATTAGAATATATATTAGAACCCCTCTGCTTGTGCCTTCATATTCTTTTTTCTTTTTTAATTAATTGAATCCTGTAGATTCCCACATTCCAGGGTTTCCACATTTTTTAGCCATTTGTACCTGAGAATCCCAGGTGAGGGTCTCCCAGGGCTTCAGGACTCAGAGACTGGGCATAAACTGAGTTCTCAAAGGTCTCAGGTTTCTTGCTGCTCAACAGGAAGGCCAAATGTAGTTTTGAGGTTCACAAGAGAGAGGATGGTCCTGCTACTTCCACAAGGCTGGTGGGCCTGGAAACAGCAAGTGCTGGACTGGCTGCAGACCCAGCAGAGGGGAGACCATATGGTGTGACTGAGTCCTGGGAGCCTCTGCTCTCCTGCAGCTGGCAGGATTCCTTGCTGGCCTTAGTTATGAATTTTAGAGAAACCTTGGTCTTTCTATTCAAAATATTTCTGTTTTGACAAACTGACAAATAATGCCACAAAAATCCTATTTTTCTGGAAATTTTTGGACCAGCCTTAAAGTACTCCACAAGCAATAGTCCAGCTGGCTTTGTTTTAATGTTCTGGATTAAGTTTGTAAATGTTGCTTCCATATCTGATGCCTGACAAGGGGTCCAGGCTTCTGCAGGTATTGAGATACGGACCCATAGTGATTCCAGTTCACTAAGAATTAAAGTGGATTTTAGGATGCTGAAAAATAATTCATGTCTATTAGTCAGGTCTGAATGCCAAATACATCTCTTAGACACTGTAGTTCTGCATTCCTGTGGATAAAAGTCCGCTCCTTCTTACCCTAACTTGCTCTATCAATGGAAACCCCCTATTTCAAGCATAAATGCTAGTGCTTAATATGTATGATCAAATCTGTTTCTGTTTCAGAACTGTTCTAAACTTTCCACGTTCTCATCAATGGGAATGGCCTCATATACGCCCAAGTTTCTAGCCCACTATAGTAGGTGGAGATGAATCCTAAAATATGACTATGTGAAAGAGGATATTTTGTCAATAGGGAATAACAGCACAGAAGACTTGACTGACGTTGGAACCTTCTTAAAAACTTCACTTGTCACTAACTTTTGTACTGAGAGCCAAATTTTTCAACACACAAAGCCCTCAAATCTGGGAGCTGGTGCTGCTCAGCAGCTTACTGGAGACAAGTACAAAACTTCAGAATCAAATCCCTTGTTTTTGGAGAATGATCCTCTCACAGCAGCAAATGCTTAGCCTCTGCTCTCCTGCAGCTCACAGAATTCCTTGCTGGCCTTAGTTATGAATTTTAGAGAAACCCTGTTCTTTCTCTGCAAAATATTTCTGTTTTGACAAATCGACAAATAATGCCACAAAAATCCTGTTTTTCTGGAAATTTTTGGACCAGCCTTAAAGTACTGCACAAGCAATAGTCATGCTGGGTTTGTTTTAATGCTCTGGATTGTTTGTAAATGCTGCTTCCATATCTGATGCCTGATTTGTTTTAATCTATATCATTGTAGATCATTTAAAATACTCAGAAAGAGTCAGTCTTATGTTTTCTGTGAATACCAATAGCAAGGTCATTTCATATCTGTGCATTGTAATTAGTGAAAATGTGAAAAAAGCATCTCCCTTTTCTCTAACTTCCATTCAGCCCTTTTACTGTCAACTTTTTAGGTGTGCTGTGGTTTTTATTCAATAGGGTACAACCCAAAAGGTAAAGTATTTTAGTATCTATCTGTCTGCTATAACAAAGATCTTATTTTTCTCACATGTAATTTACAGCATGTGTCTCCTGTTAAAAGAACTGTGCATGGATGTAAAATAGCAAAGTATAACACTAATCAGTTGAACTGATCTATATAATCTAGCAAAATTAAAGCAGTTTGGCACAAAGGAAAGCTACTGCTTCAGCGTTTCTGTGGGGAGACAGATTTAGGTGTTACAGAGATGCAGAAAACACAGAGAAATTGAAGACACTGTGTTGACAACAAAACACATCATTAAATAGAAATGAGCTGCTGCTATATCTGGATCTTGTTCCCTCACCTAATGACTGCAAAGATTAGGGCTGAATTTATAGTTGGGTAAGTAACTATTGAGTGTGTGGTATAGATTCCCTGCAGTGTCTTACACAGATTTAACAGAGATGGTCATAAATCATGATGGATTAAGAAATTCCACCATTCTGAAACTATCCCAAAGCACAACAGCTTCTGTTTCTCTACCTAACTTTAAGCAGAGGTGAGGCAGAAGCTTTGCTCTCTCTCAATCTGCTATGGCTCAAATAAAAAGTTTCACAAAAATTAACACCATTTTTTCACATACTATAGACTACTTCTTTTCATTCTAAGAAAAGGCAGAAATAATAGCATCTGAATAGGTGCTGAATAATTTCAAAGACACTGCAAAGGCACGGTTTTACAAATACAGTGTGTGAAGCCCACAGGACTTTAACTTGTAAGGAACATTGACAAATAAGTGCTTTTAAGAGACTGAACCTTTCACATTCAGAAACTCCACCGGACAGTTCCCTTGTTTCACTATCAGACGCTTTGCTCTGGCAAAGGGTGTTCATCATTCAAGGCTGGATCTTGCAGCTGACTGGAGGATGTTGCCGGTGGCAGCACCTTGCCTACACTCTGCCCCCGTGCGTGGTACTGCCCCACCCCAATGAATCCTCAGAACCTGCACTATCGTCTGATTCTTTTTCAAAATACTTCTTGCCAAAATAATTTCCTTTTTTATGGCTTTCCATGGGGAAACACACCATTCCTAGGAGTTTGTAGGGCTCCCTAAATCAAACATGGCTGCAGCTACAAAAACTATGCAGCATTTCTTCTCATTAGAATGAAAATTCTGCGTATTTCAGCAAAGTTAAAAGTAGATGTCCTGAAATCTATTCACAGGTCTGATACTCAGAAAATCAAGTTACATTTCTTTGCCATTAAATCTTTTCATCTCATTACAATGAACAAAGCCAGCTTTTTCAGCCTCCAGAACAAAGACAATACCTTTTCCCCCCAGCTGCTATTTATCTGGTTTGCAAGCTTCAGTTATAAACTTCTTGGGTCTGTTAATGAGTGCCTGACTGTTTGTACAGAGCCTGGGACAGTGATCTGATTGAGACTTCAGGAAGTCACCAGAGTTCAAACAACAGCAGCAACATTCTGGCATGAGTCAACTGCTGTAAATGCTCCTGTAAGAGACTGGTTAATTAAAGGTCTGCCATTATTGTGACTTTGTTCCATCACAACAACTGTTTACTGCCTGCGTCATGTGTTACATTTTAAAATAAAATGTACTTTTGCCAAACGGTTACAATTTTTGATACATGCTTCTTCCATTTTATCTGGCCTCACTCAGAGCAGTTTCCCACTGATGTTTTTCTACTTCAAATAATCGTAGAGTAATTGTTGAGCTAAAGTGGTAGGATTGGACACAAGAAAATAAAGAATTACTCTGTCCTAAAGTTGCACATGGGTAAGACCTCTTTTCAGTACAATATCCTTCTATTTTTCATGCCTTTCAAAGATGTTTGACATTAAAAAAAAAAACAAAATAAGCAAAGATTATAATCTTATTATCAGAGATAATTTATATTTCAAAATAAAGAATCAAAATTATTAGTAATAATATATGAGATGGAGCTAGACTAATTTGTTTTTAAATCTTTAGCCAGTGTATATGAAGCGATGATTACGTTCCACTATTTTCCAAAACATGACTAAAAATGCTTAAGGAATACAACTAAATAAATAGCGTTTAAAAAATAACCAAATATTTTGATGTGTTACCTTGGATTTGAAAGCAGTGACTTCCTTTGTCCATATCCTGTTGTGGCTACAGAAGGATGTTTTCAAAAGACAAAAAAAAAAAGTTGACCTTTTGATGATTTTATTAACTTAGGGACCCATGACAATTAGAAATATGAGCACAGAGGAAAAGAAATAAAGTTTACCCTGCTCCCATTTATTTCATAGCATTTTTATTTTATGTCTAAGGTGGCAGACAATCTGATACACAAAAAAAGCACTGCTCATAATCTTTGCAGCCTTTGTTTCCTCAGAACACTGCTTAATGCTCTCTGTTACCTGCATCCTTTTATCTTTAAGAGAGTCGTTCCAGACAGGTAATTTTGCCAAAAACTAAGCTCCCAGTATGAGGCCTGAATTTCAGAACCAGTTGAAAGTGCACTCTCTGAAAGAAACAGCCTCTTTTTCAAGTGTCATCAAATAAATATCCAAAACCTGACTAAAGTCTCTGTCCTTAGATTTTGGATAAAGGTATAAAGACAAGGTTTGTGAACTCGCAGCCATGCCTTTAAAACCAAAAGTTTTTCTGAAATATGTGTATGAGAACAAAAGAAAAGGTTTCATTGTTTAAGGCACAGGCACTCCTGGTTCGTCCCCTAAATTACAATGTTGCCTTGAAACCAAAGAAAGAATTGTATTGATTTTTCTAGTTCTGATGGGGCTTGGTGTGTCCTTGGACATTCAGGATCATCTCTAAGGAGATATTTCCTTTACAACTGTCAAATCAAATCAGGCAAAACCAAGTTCACAATTAAGCAACTTCTGCTGCCAGACAACCCTTTGGAGTATAAAGCTACTGAGCACTAGGTTCTTGTGTGCCAGTTGACTTATCTGCTTAAGAAGCATGGAATTTTATGTGTGGGTTTAAAGTGATAAGATTTATCTGGTGGAGAAGATTATGTATGCACATTGCAGTGCTACTGGCTTCCTTCACATTAACCAGGAGTAGGTTTAAGATGAATCAAAATCAGTGTTGAAACTGAAGAAAGTCTATTTAAATTACAGTTAAAATTATTGCTGGAATTTTTGCATATAGACAAATAGTTTCACTAAGATAAAAGTAAGTTAAAAATGAGGACTGAAGTTTAGCCTCCATGATCAGACTTGCAAATTAAGGCACCAGCTTTTCCTTGATTTTAGTGGGAGTTAGGAACATGACTGTGTTGCAAACTGTACCATTGGACAGGTAGGGACTGAAATCTTCTGGGTTTCCTATGAATTTTTGTCAGCCTGACTCCTATGAACTTATGCAGCTTTGGAAATTGAGACTTGACCCTTCCAGCTGTTAAATTTTACCTGTTAGCTGTAAAATTTACCCTGTTACTTGTCTGAAATAAATTCATCTGTCAGCAGTGGGACATTTCTTCACAAAATATGTGGAATTCTGTGTATTTAGAATTTGTCTTCTTGCAACCTGCCCTTAATTCAAAATGACCAGGGGCTTGTTTGCTTTCTTTGCTGTGTTAGGTCTGGCTTTTCTAGGTCTGGCTTCTATGATGTGAGCCTATACTATTTTGTAGAGTATCTTTAGAAAATCTTCAATGCTGTGCTTTTTTCCCCACTTCTTCCCTTGGGCACATGCAGCACAGTAACAGACTGAGCTGCTCCTTCTTTTGCCTTGAAGATGTTTAGCAGAGATGATCTTTCAGATTGCAAAATATGTGACCTTTGCACAATGCCATGGCTCATTTTTGTGGCCTGTAGAAAATTGCCCCACTAATGCTGTTTTAACAGAGAATTTTCTCTCAAAGTATCTGGTCTAAAGGGCCCTATAAACTGAGAGGGATTAAACCAAACAGAAATAATCTGTCAGGGAAAGGAAACTCCAAAGTGCCAGCCTTTCCATACCTGTATCAGTTGTAGTGTGGCATTCTGGACAGGACACGATTCTTCTGTAATTCCCATGGAACCTGTAGAAAGATAATCATAATTCTTAATGCTTCCATTAATATGTAACCAATACCTTTCCCTTCTCTACCCTGTAGGCTTCCAGATAGCCATGGTGCCTACATACTCCTTGATGGGACCTTTCAGAGGACACATGAGTCTCAAAAGCAGCCGTAAGTATTCGAATTATTTCTTGAAAAGTAATAGCACTTAGTCAAGTGCTCAAATTTTGGAATGACAGCTTAAATATTATTACACTATTAAAAATACATATTTTATTATTGCAACAATGTAAACTAAGTCCTTCTAATAAGTCCTTCTAATACCTTCTATTACAAAAATTTCCCCTTCTAATTTTAGACAAACATATTTCCTTTTCAGGATCTTTGCCAAGCACCTGTAGAAGCACTGCTGGAAAGCTGTTCTGCCTTAAACTTTCCGTCTCAGAAATGCTATTCCACTTCACCTTCTCCAAGTCCATATTCTCACTTGTAGGAATCAGCAGATAGCAATGGTATAAACTCTTTTCATTATAGCAGCTCTGCAGTTGTATTAGTATTTTAAGAGTAAAATAATTGACATGTTACTGAGAACACACTTACTCCAGTAAGAGGCAAAAAGTAGTGGCTTTGAATCAGCAGTCTGGTGAGGAGAAAAGTCACCTCCTGTGGTTTTAAAAGCATGTTTTTAGTTTTCAGCTACATGGAAAAGACATGTTTTATCACTGTCGTTGCGTATCAGTCAAACTGTAATACTGCTATGACTGGATTTATGGTATGATATTATACCTACAGACATGATATATTCTCCAGACATAATCTGCAGAGGTAATCTCTTGCAATTCAATCTGTGGAAACTAGATAAATTAGTCATCACACAAGTAAACATTCAGGACTATAATAAATTGCTAGGAAAGTCATTACAAAGTTGGAAATAAAAAAAGAGTTGCTGTTGAGAGAGTTGTCACTGTTCTTTATTACTCGTTCTTGGGTCTTGGTTTCCTGGAGACCTTTCTTCATGTGTAGAAACAAGATGTAAATGTATTGGAAGTAGAATAGTCCTCAGAGTTTGGAAAGATTTTCAAAAGCAAGCAACTTTCTGTACATAGATCTGTGCTCATATGTAGAAAATGTTGAAACTCTGAAATGCTGAAAACTAGGATCAAACAATTTGCTGAATGTTGCAGCAAATGAGATCTGTGTAAGGCAGCAGAAAATACAGAACTTGAATTCTGTTCAAAAATGGGCTTAAGAACATTGCCTGTATTTACAGCACACAAAAGGGCTGTTTCAATCTGACTTGACGTGTGTTTGCACCACCAACAGAGCCTCTTAACAGGGCTACTTAAAATTCCCAGAAGATTTCTATTTCCCATTTCCCTCAATTTGAAGTCACTCAAAGAAAACATAAGAAAAAATTGTTTGCAAGTGTAAACTTTCCAGTGAGCTCAAATAAGATCACCCTCTGTAATGGTGGGAAATACTTAGTTGAACACCCCCCAAGTCTCCCCATTTCATTGTTTTTATCCTTAAAGCCTTTTCTTTGAGAAAGGGATGTGCTTTTTCATATCCTCTGTTCAGAGAGACTGAGACACAAAAACACAAAATAACTTGCCAAAGTTCAACAGAAAGTCTCTGGCAAAGAAAGGAATTTGCTTTTTTTTCCTTTCCTTACATAGGAATAACCACAATGATGCTTATTGCACAATGTCAGTAATTTTTCTGGACACAGCACAGAGTTAGATTTTATGAAAGACAAAAATTAGATTAAACTACTAGTGCCTTGTATATCTTTAGCATTTCAAATTTGGGGCAGTTATTCATTTTGAGAAGAATGTTCTTTTTATAAATGGATTTTCCATTCCTTTTTAATCTTTGGATATTTTTTAGATTATCACTTTGTTCTTCTGTCATGCTGTCTTTTTCACTGCATATATTGAAATCAGCTTGTCACTGCCAATCAGGGGAAGATTTGGGGCATTTACCAAAATACTGTTTTCTTTGCCATAGTGACAAGAGCATTTAGGTGCTGTGATTTAGGGCTTTGCCATTACTTGAACTCAGGAGAGCCACCCCACTTTAAACCAGCTAGGGATGGTGCTGGATATTACTGAAGAGCTTGTTCCAGTTGCTTTTGTCAGCAGGAGGTTACAGCACAACTGGCAAAATTAATGAAAAAAAAATTATTTTTAGAAGTTTTGGAGTGAACAGCTACTGCTCTCAAGCCCATAAAATCTTTGAAACGGAATAGTACTGATTTTAACTATTTTATTTCTTTATTATGGCATTGACACCCATGCATGGTTTCCCTAAATAAACTTGGACATGTAAAAGCTCATGATGAGAAAGTTTGTCAGCTTTGTATTTGTCTGCTTCAAGTATCAGATTCCATTGTTGTGCCTGTACTACTCATGCCCAGTTTAATTGAGACAAGAGGTAAATAGAGTTTGCTCAGAATATTGCACCAAGTTCTCCACTGCTTCATAGCAAACATGGAGTCATTATTTCTGCTGATGTCTCTGCACCTGCTTGTGTGCTGGGGAAGCACTCTGGCTGTGCCTACGTGTTCCATGCACAATCAGAATTGATGGCCCTCGAGCTGAAACAACAGCACCTTTCTGCAGGTGGTCATGTTGGGATGTGCTGCTGCTCCTGGACCAGCTGTTAAAACCAAGTCTTCATGTCAGTGCCCTTCTGCTTAAAACCACTAGCAGGAGCACCTTAGTGAATAATACTAAGTGAAGCAACAAATCCAACATCAGGTGTTCTGTCCTTCTCTTTCTTATGGTGTGTGTTCTAGAGATGACACGATAAACTGAATGTAGTCAAGCTCCTTTGTAGTGAAACCTGTTTGTAGCATTGGCTCACTTGGCAGGCAAGAGATAAGAAAAAGCAATGCAGCAAGGATGAAGCCAAATTGAGATTAGAAGGATTGATTCCCAGACTCTCAACCCGAGGTCTCCTATTCTTTCAGAACACAATGAAAGCTATGAAACAAAGTTATTAGCTTAAATCATACACTGGGGACGTGAACAATGAAACAATAATTTATTTTGCTGGCTCAGAAAACCAAATCTGGATAGGGTTGGATGGGCTGATTATCTCAGTATAAGGGTCATTCTGGGTCTGTGGATGGAAAGCCAAAGGCACATTAGGTTTCTGATCTCCAGTATTCTGTTGGTTTTTTAATATTATGTGCTAGTAACTTTCCATCTACAAATCCTGTCTATTAGGAATTGAGAGTGTTTGAGAAAGAAATAATATTTTTGTTTGGAAGCAGCACGAAAGAAAATTATCTCTCTCAGCCACACTGCCAGGTTAAAATTTAGAACAAGTAAATGCTTATCTGCTTCTTAACTTTTTTTTTTCTGGGTTAATGAACTTAGATACAGAGACAATTTTTTCTGGATCTGGGATGTCTGGTGAATTAGAGATTCAGAGGGGTGTCATGGTCAGTCTGTGTGTAACACAATTCAGTTCCATGATCTGGTTCCTCTTCCAACCCTACTTCTGTCTTTTTCTGCATCCAGTCAATTTACGTAACTACAGACTGCTTGAGTTAGGTCTGGTATCACCAAGAGGTGAGATATTAATGTGCATTTTTCAGTACTTTGTAATATTATCTAATAACACTACTTGCATTAATAATAGTATTATTGCTCTCTACTATTATTTAATACTCTCTAGTATTAAATCTTTCAGAAGGCAAATGCTTTTTATTACATAAATATTTAAGAGTGAGATCCTCTGGTATTCTCCACAGTTCAACAATATCAAAAGCTCATGCATTACTTATTGCAAGCCATAATTCTCAGGTACTCAAAAACATGAAAACTGGGAATAATCTACCACTTGTTCATGTTACATTCTGTGCTATTCTTACTTTTTGAAATAAAAGAATGAATAGCAACTTGATGTTATTGCAAGCAGGAGAGGATGAATATTACAGTATTTTTAGAATTATTATTACCTGAGACATTGCTTGTCCCACTAAATAAACTCAGTTTTTTCCCTCTTGCAGCTTCTTATCCTGGACCTTCCTGCAAGTTCTCCAACCAGTACATCATTCAAGACCACATGGCTGCTCATTTCAAGAAATTGATGTCTGCCAAAGGTGTGTACAGTCTTTAATTATGAGAATATCTATGTAGGTAAAAGGTGAAATCAGAGTCAAGGGTATGTTGGTTGCCCCTATTTTTGGCTGGCTGCTGAATTTCTTCCCCTTTCTTTCCTCCCTCTCTCTGTCACTAACTCAAGAGGAGTAGGAGGAAAGTGAGGCATAAAATGATGTGCCCTGAGAGATATGTAGAACACTCAACTGGAGCTGTAACCTTGTCTTGGGAGAAGCTTGGGAGAATTCCGAGTGTTGAAAGATGTAAAGTCTATGGAGTCAAACTGTTCCACAAAATGACAAGTTCATGCTAGGAAGAGGACTATTTCTACTTCCCCTGTGTCATTTTACTCATAATTTCTGTTTAGATATATGTGGCAGTTGACTAACAGGAAAGGTAAAATGAGAACTTGGGCAGGTATTTGTTTAATTGGGAGAAACCACTGAAGAGTAACAGTGGGGTTGCAGCTTTTAATGTTTAGAAAATTACAGAATCAGTCCTAAGTAACCTAGAGGGAAGTTCCACTAACCAGGTGTAGTCATGTTCCTGAGGGCTCTTCCAATGGTCTCCCTCCTGCAAATAGCCACAAACCACTAGAAAGAAAATTTGGAATTTAAGAAAAAATGTCCTCTGTCAATTGTTTGGAGCTGTGTAAACTTCCAGGGGCTTCAGGTGCAGATGAAACAGATGGAGTTGAATGGCCATAGCTGTAATTAGGTTCCTGCAACACTTCCAGCCCTTGGGTTCCAAAGGCTTTCTGACCAAAAAATTCTCTGATCACATGCAGTGAGCTTTATAATAACACAGAGCTGTCGAACAATAGATGAGATTGCTGCTGTGGTTTTTTTACCAGGAGACAAATCCTTTTGTCAATTTGCGCTGCCAAATGCTTTATCTTAAACTACCTTGCTCAAATACAGTGCATCTTTTATTGTGGTGTCAGAATCACTCTTTGAAAGTTTGATGACCTCCACCATGCTACAGTTCATTACCATCCCACTCATATTGGGAGCTGGAGGCCGGACTGCTGCTGTGTACTTTCGTACTTAAGTGACTTTTCCTTTTTCATGGCTAATGTCACAGAAACAGTGAGCTCTAGTAACTGTAGAATTCACATCCTAGAGCTTTGCTTATAAATATGCAGAAGCATCAGGACTAATTAAGAGCAGCAAACACTGCCATATATAATTGAAATTTTATTCTCGGCTGATGAAGTCCAAACAAGGGAGTGAAGGTCAAAAAATAAAAGGAAAGTAACAGAGGTGTTTTCCAGTCTTTTTGTCAATTACATTCTTACAGCTCAGAAGAAAACACACAAAAGATATTCTTAGTATAGAAGGAGAAAAGTGCTTTGTTCCAAAGCAGGTTTCAATTTTTTTTTTTTCAAATGTCAGTCCTGCTCCTCTGCAGCAGAATTCAGTCAATCTGAAAAGAGCTTTTCACAGTTTTCACTTTTTCTACAGTGCTAACCAAAATTTCCAGTGGCTAAAATATCTAATTCTTAGGTGTTTCACAATCTGAACTTACAGTTCTCAAAAGTCAGATTTGGAACCTTTAATCTTAAAACACTTATTTTACTTATTATAGTGCTTCATCATTCACACAGGTTTTCCTTGTAGAGCCAACTTTTGCACACATATCACAACTGCAATATTGGAAGGATATCAAGGTTCACTTCTGTACTTACCTGATGCTCTGAAGTGCTGATTTGCCACCCCTTTGGTACAGGTTTACAGGAGATTATAGAATTTTGTCCCTCTGAAAAATCTGGTCTGGGTTGTTCAAAGGCCTTCTCCAGCGTCCTTCCAAATATTCTCCAATCTCTTTGAAATACATCTGCTTTTTAAACTACAACCTGTTTGGCCTCACTCCAGACAGTGGCCAGCCCCACATGTCCAAAACTTTGTACAAACTACAATTTGCTTTGACATTTGGCGGTAATCACAAAAGTAAAAGATGGAAATGAAGTCAGTGTCCTTCAAATGCAAGTGGAATATTGAGCTTCTAGGAGATTGCTTTTCCCTCCACAATCAAAAATAGCATTTCCTCATATACCTCAGTTATATCCAGGGATATATAATTTGACATAGAGCTCCGCTACCATCCTTAACATCTCCTGTATGGACACAAGACTTAATGAAGGCTGAGGAATGCTTGATTCCTCGAAGCTTACTCCATTTAATGTTTTACAATGAAAACTAAATTACCAAATAACAGAAAATGTGGTGTGCAAAACTGTCTGTAATTGTGCAATGAAATAGCTCCTTTTGCTAGGAAGATGATGAAAAACTGATGACCTTGAGCCTCAGGACATCTTGAATCACACTCTTGGAGCATCACTTGGCAGTTTCCCCTCTCAGATAGCAGCTGCACTATTCATCCATGAATTATAAACTTTCTGGGTAGCAGTAAATGCCAATACAAAACTAGTACATCTTTTCTTAAATTGTAAATTAAAATGAGGGTTAATAAATATAGCCAAACTGGCTCTAATTTCTATACCTATGTATACGTGGGTGAAAGCCACAGAAGTCACATCCACATTTGATACTGAAACAGTAACAGCACTGCTGAGGCACTTACCTTATGCTTTTATGCAGACAGAGACAAGGGGTCAAATCCTCAAATATATCATTGGAGTTGTACTTGTACTTGGTCTAACTCAACTAATTTCAGAGCATTTAACCAATGCCAGATTTTGAGAACTGACCATGGATAAAGATAATAGCAGAAAATGCTGTTTATCAGTAGGGAAAAATTGGGATTTAGTGGTCAGTAGATCTGCATTATTAATACTGCTACTATTATGAAGTCTGGTACTATATTCCCATAAGGAATTCAACACTTTAGGATTATCAGTTTCATCTCTACCCATTTTGCTATGATTATTTGTGATGTTAGTGTTTCATTGGACTGAACCTACTTTTTGTTAATACAGCTGCTGTTGATTCATCTGCACCAAAGAGTTTGCATACCAGTGTTAAATGTGAGTAGTTTTATTTCAGTTTGTTTTCAAAATAGGTCTGCCTCCATTTGTTTGGTTTGGAAACACTTGTCTTTTTTTATGATGGAGGTGTTCTGAAAAGGCACATACGTGCTGAAAATATACATCATCAGGGTTAAGATAATAGTATCTAGTCTAGTATCTAATGTATCTAATCTGGTATCTAATTTAACAGTTGTAGCCAACACTTAGTTCCTGTTTGCACAGATATAAGCTAACCTGCAGATTGTGGGACTCACTTGATGCACCTACTGCAAGCAATGTTGTTGGAGGCATAGATTGCTTTACTTTTCCGGTCTAAACTCAGGCCAATGGCCCCTTGAATTCCTTGCTATTCCTCAGTGTATTTTGCATTTCCCTACCGGCTCCGCGTGTCTCTGGACGTCGGGCACACCACCGCTGAAACAGGTTTTGAGGAATAAATGAGGCTTTGGTAACAGAACGTTGCACTGCACCTTAACGCCACCTCTTGGCTGAAGCCTGCAGGACCCAAAGTCAAAGCAGAGTCTCTCCTGCCCTTCCCATTTTGAAAGGAAGAAAGATTGATGAAAGGGAGCCCGCTCATCCCTTTCCCTGGAAACATAGCTTTCGCTTTGGGATGTGTTTGGTTTCCCTTATTTACCAGGTTGTGAGGCATATTCTTCTTATCTCTATTCTATCTTATCTCTCTCTGATAGTTACATACAAGGCAGTACACACCCTTCCTACACAGAAACGTCCTGTTTTAAATGGAAGTTTGACAAGCTGGGAAAATGGAAGCCGCTGTTTTTGCACAGTGCATGCATAGTGGGAACCGTGTATCCAAGAACTGCAAAGGGCTGTTGCTCTGAGCAGGGCATAACGAGCTCGGAAGCAAGGATAGCTCGGAGGCAATGGTGAGATGCAGTTGTTCCAGCAAGATACACACAAGTCAAGAAGGCAGACATAACCCTTGCCCACAAAGAGTCAGAAAAATGTATCAAATGAGATCCTCATTAGACAAGAGCAAAAGAACAAGTTCAGGATCATAACACATTACAATCAAAACTCCCTTAACTTTGTTTTTTAACTCCTCATGCTCAGTGTTTTCCTTTTTTTTTCAGACCTGTCTTTTATATAATAATTTTAAGATTAGTATTCTGTATGAATCGCTGTAATAGTGATTAAACAATGCTCTAATAATAGAAAGAAATGGCATGGAAGGTTTTGTGAGAACATTAGTTTGACAGAGAGATGATCCTGACACAGAAGTGCATGAGTAGAATCTTACCTCCTTGAGAATATCAAGAAGGCATAGAGTTTGTTCAGCTGGGTTTGCCACAATAACAAGTGTTCCTAGATGATGTACCAGAGGGAAACATTATCTGCGTTTCTTAAAATGCTTTCTTAGGAAGATACTCATTCTACAGAGCTAAGAAGAACCGAACTGTTTTGTGCAGTTTTTGTTAATTTAGAAGCCCACAGTGAGTACAAGATGTCTGGTGGTCATAGAAGCCATAACATGATACTCCCAGCCAGAGAAAGTGAGGATCAAATATAATTTTTATCAGTAGCCCACTGGGTAAATGCAAATCACCTTTGTTGTTTAATATTCGTCGTCACTTAAAGATACTATATATGAGTAAAGTCCTTTTTCGGACAGGTTAGATCCAGAAATGTCTGTCTTGGCAAAGGAAATTTTATCCCTCAAAGTATAAAACTCAAAATTTAGAAGTCACCCTGAAAATGTGCATCACAACTTCTGTGTTCTGAAGAGTTAAGTAGGGCAGTAGCACAATGGAGGTACAGTTGCTGCTGCTGGGGTTGATGTGCAAATCATTTGAGCAGTATAAAATGACTTTATGCCTACAAAAATAAGCTTCTGTTTATTATTTGCATCATCAAATATCATTTGCATAAACAAAATAAATTAAGACTGTTTTGCCAGCCCACTAGAATAATAGGAGGACAAAACTAATTTTCTGCTTAGTGTAAGATTAGAGCATTTTCTTCTTCTCATGTACAATTTTTCTCCCATAACCAGCTCCTGGTATTGCTTTTGCTAGTTACTAAATGTGGAGTGCTTTTAAAACCTTGACATTTATTAGAACTTTGACAGATACACACTCTGAAGCCATATATTTTCTTATCTGTTCTCAATCCATACACTCAGTTAGGTATAACCTTGTTTTTCAAATGTGTGAACTGTGTTGGATTTTTCCAAATGTGTGATCTGTGTTGGATACCACATGTTTCAGTGGTAGGCTGAAAAGAAAATTCAGGTCACTTGGTAGTGATGGAGACATACAAAAACCTGTAAAATTAAAGAGAAAGACTCAAACAGCTACAAAGATTAGTTCTGAGAAGCCAGAATAAAATACAGAGCACAATGCTTTGTTTTGTTTTAAGAATAAATGCACAGCAGATAAAATACTGTAAAGAATTTCCTACTATTTCCTAGAAATAAATTGCACCATTTCACAATCTATCTGTAGTGTTGCACTGCAGATTAAGAACTGCACAAAGTGTGAGATGTGCACTTTATAGGACTTTCTTCTGAGTGTGTTCACATACATTTTGGATTTTGAATTCTAAGCTTAGAAGGACACTATTTTAAATTTGTTGCTTCATTGGGCTTTCTGCTCTTTTAGATTTCATAAAGTACCTAGTGTTACAGTGGGTAAGAGTGCCATTGAATTAACTGATTTTTTTCACATTAAAAATTATTTTAATGACCTTTAAGTATGGTTTATAAAGACTAGCAAGTGCCAACTTTCATCAGTTGGTGAGAATAGAATACAATAGAGTTGAATAGAATAGAATAGACCATTCAGCTGGAAGGGACCTACAATGATCATCCAGTCCAACTGCCTGACCAATTCAGGGCTGACCAAAAGTTAAAACCTGTTACTAAGAGATGGTTCAAATGCCTCTTAAACACTGATGAGCTTGGGGCATCAACACTGATGAGCTTGGGGCATCGACCACCTCTCTGGGAAGCCTTCTCCAGTGTTTGATCACCCTCTTGGGAAAGAAATGCTTCTTGATGTCCAGTCTGAACCTCCTCTGGCACAGCTTTGAACCATTCCCACAATTCATAATTCTGGATGCCAGGATGAAATAATAGTTGTGTCTCTTTAATGTAAAATTAACATTCAAAATGCTCTTGAAATTGCACAAACTTATGACAAAAGTTAGGGAGAAACAGTTAAGATAAAGCTTCCTGAGCAACCACTTCTCTCCAACACAGAGCTGGCTTTGTTGTAGCCATAAAGCTGCATCCCCAATGTTTTTATGCTAAAAATCAAGGGCCATTTTTCAGCTTTCATTAAAGAATGGAAACTTGTGTCTGTCCCATGCCTTAAGAACAGGTATATTAGCTGGAGATGCAGCAGGGATCAGGGATATGAGAAGTACGGTTCATCATCACAAGTGCTCTTGTGGAGATAAAATTAAGCAGAGGTGTTTTAAGAGTCATGAGAACAGCATGATTTATGAAAGTACTGTGAAAACAGGAATTCCTTGGCCATTCCAAGTGTCTGTGTAGGAGGATGTTTACATGCTTTTCTCTCAGCAGAAGGCACACTTCCTAGAAAGAACATCTAATGAGTATGGAAAGAGGCTAAGGTGTGCTGCTTAAGGCACCAGTGACAAGGTTTCAGAAGAGTGTCTCAGGGATCAAAAAGAAT
Organism: Daphoenositta chrysoptera; assembly: GCA_013397915.1. Taxonomy (NCBI): domain Eukaryota; kingdom Metazoa; phylum Chordata; class Aves; order Passeriformes; genus Daphoenositta; species Daphoenositta chrysoptera. The sequence goes on from VZRO01003478.1 coordinate 1,390,807, forward strand.
TCATGTTCCGATGGAAATGTGAAAGTTCTGGGGCAAAAGATATTTTTATGAGGCATTGTTTCTATCGGAACAAAGGAGAAAAGTCAGTGTAATTTTGTTTGAAATCGGTACTTTATTTATTTATACAACACTGAGCCTGAGACTTAAACTTAGCTGTGGCATCCAGAAGGTCCTCCAAATTTCTCATTTATTAGGGATTAATTATTAATTTTAAGCAGTTGAATCATATTTTTGGACCTTGAAAGCATAAGACACCTCTAGAAAGTCTCTTCTAACCATTATTTCCATGTTAAAATTATGTTCTGCCTCAGATTCACAGAGCCCAAGTTTGAGTCAGATCTCCTGAGGCTGATGAGCTCAGTAAGGGGAGCAGAAACCTTGGCTGATGTACATATGACACTGTCCCAGATAAGTTGGCAGAAAACTAGGAAAAACACTCATGAAAGATTAATCAAAACCAGCCCTAAACAGGAGATGCATAAAGGTAACCCACAATTCATACAGAAGAAAGCATTTCTGAAAATCTCTTACTAAAGCTCAGTGCTTCAACTCTACCACAGTCCATCAACACAGGGAAGTGCAGGGGTCCAAGGCACCCTGCCCTAATTCTCTTCCTACTCTCCCATTCCAGGAATGAGAGTGTCTCCACCAGGACTGCTCTCATGTTTGGTTGTTTTTTTTGTCCTAGTTTTGCAGTATCTGCTCTGCTTCCATTAGCAGAGTACTGGGTATCAGTCCAGCAAAACACACTCACCAGCATGGTGAAGCTGTGCTAAGAAGTGGTCAGGTCACTCTACCCAAACTAAAGACTCTCCTGAAGGAAGACCCAAGGTAAATCTGCCTCTCTGAGCACACTTTCAGGTGTCCACAACCTTGGTCTTAGGAAAAACCCTTTCCTTCTCCTCTCTGTTTACCTAGAATTTGATTATCAAGTCAAGATCAACTACCAAAAATGGCAAGATGAGCTTTTCAGACCACTGTATATTTTACACAATTCCCTGGACTTTCAAGAGTACAGGATATTCATTTACCCGAAAAGAATTACAAGTCATATTTTATCTAAGTACATGAGGACATGTGACTGGTTTTTGTTCACCTTTTGGGAAGTGTTGATCATGTAATTGCTTCATATGCTGTGACTCATTTTTATAAATATGAAACCCAAAGACACAAACAAATGTGTGCAAAAACATATGCTTTAGTAATTGGAAAAATGAATAATAGCTTTCTTTAAGAAGAATTTTATTTTTCTATGTACCAGCAGAGTATTTAAGTGGTTAGATGTGGCACATACTGGTCTTTATATAACCTGTGTTTTTCCCTTTATAATCCTCTGCATGAGACAGACATTAGTCAAAATAACAATTTCCATTCAGGTTTTAGCCAGTTGAAAATGAAGTTTCTTTGTGATTTTCAAGCCCATATCACCTGTGAAAAAGAGCAAGCTGTTTCTCCTGACAGTTCAAAGACATACAAAATTCCAGTATTTTCTCCACAGTTTCTGTGAGCAGAGTATACAGTCAATTGTATAAACATAATTTTATCCTCACAGATGAGGAATCTTAGTTGTCATGAATCTTGGGCAATTGAACAAATCATTTGGCAATCAGTGAAAATTAATGTGTTTATATAGGCAAGCATCAATTTTCTATCATTGCAGTTTTATGGAGCATTAGTGAGCTGGTTTTTAATAATAAGTTTCTCAGTGTGTAAAAAAGAAATGCTTATATCACCCTCACAAGAGAGCTGCAATAAAGGTGTGTATGACTACTGTATCACTCAGCAGTTACCCATGAATAAACAATTTGTCTAGTTCATAAATTCTTCTTGTCACACTACGAATCCTGCACTATGCAAGCAACGCCATTTGGGATCTGAGTTCCTTCACAGTAGCCACTGCACATTTCAAGATTATCTTCTGGGAGTATCTGCCCAAAATGATGCATCAGCTAGAGCAGAGCAGATGAGTATTATCATCCACTTTTACAGGGAACAAATTAAGACACCAGAGATTAATTAACATACCTGTGATCACTCTGGAGCTGAGAATTAAAGGATAGTTTTCCAAGTCCTGCTATAGTATTTTAATCACCAAACCATCCTCCCCATCAATTTCAGAATCAGTGCTGTTGAAAGGGGTATTTGTAAAAAAGGAGGAAGAGTGCAGTGGGAGATACAGGAAGATGTAGAGAACAGGAGTCTTGTGACAGCCATTGTGCACTGACTATGTTAACTTTGCCTTCTAAAGTAGCAATCAGTCAGTACTTTAAACAGGGGTAAAGCATCTTGACATTTCTCTTGTACACCAAATTCTCAAATTCCTTACTTAGACTCACTAAAAGATTAAGAAAAACAGACCACTTTCCCTACAGAAGTAAAACAAATGTCAAATCTTGTCTTTGCTCAAACAAGAGAAGAGACTGTGTTGTCTCCCAATTTTGGTAAGATCTATGCAGGAATTGTGCCACGTGCTGTCAGCTCCATTGACAGCCATGTATGTGTTAGCAGGGCAAAACCAGGTAGAGCAGATGTGTGTTATGGCCAAAGGTTTAAAGCAGTTCAGAAATTCTGCAATGGGTGTTTTGTGAAGATGATTTCTTGCCTTCCTCCTGGGGAAATTCCTGCTAGTGTCAACATGAGCATGCACAGTAGTAAAAGGTGCAGGATTTGGCACATGATTAGAAGACAGAATTGCAAAGAAGAACAGGTCGTGTCACTTAGCAATGTCTCCTGGCCTTATCTGGTGTTTCAGAGACTTTTCCTCCCCTTTAACATTGTTGTTATCCACTCACTTGATAACACTGCATCATTTAAATATTGCTGAAAACAAATCATTGCAAACCAAACCTTGGGGCTTAAAAAACACTCATTTCTGTAGCTTAATATGTCAACATAGGCTTTCCATAAGGACAGCTAGCATAGAAAAGAGCCTCTGAAATCAAATCTAAGCATTTGAGCCTCACTTACCACTGATTTCTGCTGAAGGAATGGTCTCGTTTGTGCTGAAATGCCAAAATAAGCAGTTCCTCCACAAGATAAACTATGAGCAGTGCAAACTACAGCACCTGGCCCATAGATGTGAACTTCACAAGTAACTCTCCTTGTATTCCTTTGTATTGCACTGGCCAAAAGTCTGATACTACATCAATTAAAAATTGCAGCAAAAATTGAGGAAAAATGAGGTTTCAGAGAAGTTGATAGGTGATTAGTGATGACTGACACATACCTCCAAGTTTCACAGACACAGCAAAAGTAAACTGCTGTGGTTATATAGCCTGGTTTTTTTCCCTAAGTCCTCTCTCCATTCATTGCTATTTTAGAGAGTTGTGGGGAAAGGGTTCAGATGTCCAAACCTTATTTATTTACATCCCACTTCTCATTAAAAGGTTCAAAAGGCTAACTTACCTTGCCATGAGGAACATATACCTCCCCTTTAGGATGCATTTGTACTGTTTCATTTCTGTTCTTTCTATAGGTAGTCCTAAGCAGGAATAAAGTTACATTTTAGCTATCCTTTTGCACAACTAAATACATTCGGCTCCTTAAATCTGACTCTTTGGAGAGTGTTTTCCAGAGTTTATCATACTTATGGCTGTTCTCTGCGTCCTTCCCAATTTGTAAATGCTTCTTGGGTAGTCTTACAGTAGGATATATAATTCCAGCAGCAACTATACACCTGTTGGGGAAACAAAAGTAAAGGCTCCCTGTACTTACACTTGAAGTTTCCGCTCTTTATAGGCAGTGGTTTTACACTAATTTTGGCTCCATTGTCGCTGTGGGAAATTACAGGCAGCTGTTTGTCTAGAAGGTATAGATGTTTTTTTTTTGTGACACTGATTCCCAGATAAGACTCTCCTTTAAGAACCTGCCTTTTCACAGTGGAGATGTTCCGTTATCCATGATGAAAATTATGCTGCTTCCTTACATCTATGTCACTGAGCAATGCACATCACTTTGTTACAGTAAACCACTCCTTTATTATTCATGAGTTCCCAAACTGTAGTTATTCAAGCCTTATGAGAAATGATTTGATGTTTTCTTTCAGATAAATGAAAGAAATAATTTAGTATTACAATATCAAAAACGATCCTTTTTTAGAAACACCTGTGAATTAAATTTTCAGATCTCCCAGTTCACCATTTTGTAAACACCTGTAATTTTGTCCTAATTTCTTAGTAAAAGTGCCATCCAGAACATGCAGAACAAAGCCAGGGAGCTTACAGAAGTATTTTAAACCAACACCTTTATCTGTCTCAACCACAATCAAAATCTCTCTTTTTTTTCTTATCTAGCTAGCATGGTTTTGTTTTTAACCTTTTTGGCTGGTGCTGCTCACATTATTTGCTTCAAATGAGTCTTGTAACAGCCTTTCAGTTGTTATACTCAGGACTGATATCAGCCCAGAGTTCATTTACCACTTTTGCTCTTCTTTTTTCCCCACAGTCCTTTGAAACTTCCTTGTTGTTTCAAAAGTCATCAGGAATTAAACATCAGCCAACTGTTTTGAAACTCTTGGTAGGATTAAACTAGAACTCCCACTCTGAGTCAAGAGTGAAGGAATGAGCCAAGGTGTGGATTCTATTTCTAACTATAATCACTGAGTTTTGTAACATCTGGTAAACAACTTAAGGGAAGCCTGTTCTGGCTTTATATCCCATGTTCGTACTTGGGCCATAATGTTCTGCCTTAGACCCAAAAATAATCTTCTGTTTTAGGAGGCAGCTGTGCATGCACTCCAAGGTGTTTAACGACTCTTCGTCCTATATAAGATAAAGATAAGTAGAACTAAAAGGCACTGGATTTAAAAAAAAAATTGTTTCCTTCAGATCAACCAATATTATCAGCTAAGCCGCTTCTACTATATCAGGTTAAGTTTGCGCCCACTCATTTTGTACACAGGACTTCCACATGGCAGCCAAGGAAAGACAAGGTGTTTTATCAAATGGCGAGCAATGAGAACTGCCAGGAAAACAGAGTGGGAGCTATAGTGTCTGATCTTCCTGTGGTTTATAGGGACCAGATTACAACCAAATCCCTTTTATTTTCTCTATTTTTGTCACATTGACAAGTATAGATACCAGTACAAGTACCAGTGAAATTGTACTCTAGCATTGATGAATTAACACCTGCCACAGTAGGCAGGACGATAAATTAGCAAGCAAATGAGTTTAAGAGAAAGGCTGTTGAACACATTTGCCTAAATAGCTCCTGCTCTAGCCACACTACATGATTCTATTCCCTGGGAAGCAGTTCAGCCAGTTCTTAAACTCTTCAGCTAAGACATTAGATCAGAAGGCGAGGGAGGGCTAGTTTTTGCTTTTCTAAAAGAAAAAGGAAAAAACCCAAGCATCATGCAAAGTTTGCATGTTACTTTCTATTTTGTTCTTGGTCATTGCTGTTTTTAAAAAGCATTTGGAGAAAGGCAGAATGGGCAGGTGGTTGTTTTCTCCTACAGAGAAACTGGAGAGCAGGGCTGGAAGGTGTTCACGCAAGTAAATCCCTTAGCAGACATGTCAGCAAACTAGGATGTGCTGCAGGACCCCTCAGTCAGCCTCACCTGGCTGTGGCACATACAAAACACAACAGGTAAAACTACTGGAAAAAGGGGAAGGAGAGTTGCTATGAGACATTCTGTCCAGGAGCTTTTGCTAACTCTTCAAAATATAAAACTATAATGCACTGGAATAGGACTTATTTGAATAGGCTTGCTGCCATGTTGCATGTTTATAACCCATATTTATAGTCAAAATATCAGTGAAATACTAGACAAAAGCTGTTTAAAACCTGTGGCTCTTTGACCTGGAACATTTTATTTTCTTGCCCTTGGCAAGGCTTGTTGAAGGCTCAGCCATGCCTTGGACAGACAGTTGTTGTCCTGCCTCACCTGTGCCGAGACAGAAGGGAGGAGTGGCATGGATGTCACTTTTCCCTGAGGCTTCCCAAGCCACTGTCACTGTCCTGAAAGATACCTGGTACCCTGACTGGTGGCACTGGTGCACATACACCACACAAGCTGCCTTGCCTGCTATTTTTCACATGACTGCAGAATGCAAAGTCTTTAATCAGAACCGGGGGGGCTCCTTTGATTGGGCCCCGTGAAAACCCAGATAAACGGGGAAGGTATTAATCTCTGCATGAGCACGATTGAGCAAGTACATTTTGTTATTTGTTCCAGTGAGTTGTATAATCCTGCTTTCCAGTCATCCAAATAGGATTTAGCATTGTCAACATGTTTTTCTTAATAGGATGATGCTACGAATTCATGTCTATGCAAGACTGGAAAGCCAGATTACATGCCTCAGGAGACTATATATTGGTTTTAACTGTCAGTGAAATCTGGTTTTTTTCAATGAAAAGGACACAGCCTTGAGGCCATCTTAGACTGTGTGATGGTGTGGCCCATATAAGACCCCTCACAAACTTTGGAAGAGCCACCCATTTGGAGCATATATAAGTGTTTTGTTTTGTTTTGAAAAAAGTTTCAGCTGTTTCTTTTCCAAAATAAATAGTATTTTAAGACTACCTAACACCCGGTAACCCTCCTGTTAATTCAGAAATGTGCAATACTAAATACAGGTTGGTACATCTCCCCCTTCAAAAAGACCATAAGTGCTGCTTTGCCAGATTTCAGGTGTTATTCTGTGACATTTTTGCTGATACGCCCTGCAATTACACCCCTTCAGCAGAGGAGCTGTTGCTTCTCATTAGCAAAAAATTTGCAACGTATTGTAAGTTTTAGTCTCTTGCCACAATAGCAGTGTAAGGAGACCCTGGGCTGATCATGAACCACTTGTGCATTTTGACAGTAATAAGTCATTATTAATCAAAGCATCATCACACCACAGAAGTCACATTTCACCAGCCCTCCTGAAGCCTTTCCAACTCTCTAGAATTACATGTTTAAGGAGCCTATGCAGCTGCAACCAGAGGGGAGGGAGCAGAACACATTTCTTTGCTGGGCTGCCTGGCAATATTGGTATGTGCTACCATGTGCCAGAGCTCCATAGGATGAGGAATTTCGGACACAGCTGCATTTTCAACTCAAAAGACCATATGCAGCTTGCAGGACCTCAGTGAACCCCACTTTATCAATATTTTGTATGTGAGTACCTAGTTTCAGCTAGAAGGGGGGGGGCGGGGNCCCAGAGCTATGCGTGGAAGGAACACAGAAGGTAAAAAGAGTTGAAAATTTTGGTCATGCATCATTCCTATTTGTATTGCTAAAAGTAAGGTTCTGACAAAGGGTGGTGAATTGTGAGAGGCTTTGCATTATACATTAATATGCCCCTGTGAGCTTCTATAGTCTTGGGTAACTCATGTCTGCTTCCTACCCCTGTGTTTTCTTATTATTTTAAACTATTTAATATATAATATATTACATGTTAAATTCCATAATGTGCTACATAGCAGTAGTGATTAAAAGAATAAGTGTTCTTATTTCTACTCTCACTTGTGTACTTTCAGGAAGATTGGAAAGTCATGAAATCATAGAGTGGTTTGGGTTGAAGGGGTTCTTACAGACCATCTAGTTCCAATCCCCCTGCTGTGGGCAGGGACACCTTGTACTAGAGCAGGTTGCTCAAAGCCCCATCCAGCCTGGCCTTGGACACTTCAGGAATGGGCCATCCACAGCTCCTGTGCCAGTGTGAAAGGGCTGAGTCTGTTTCTGTTCATTTTGTGTGCAAGGGACTAGCAGAAGTATCATTCTACTCTTCTTTTCTCAGCCTGAGTTTGACGAGTGCAGGAAGAGGACTTTCTTGGCATTGCAGCCTGCAGAGACCACAGGGGCAGCCCGACTGCTCACTCAACTCTTAGTACATAGATTTGAATTCTTACGTGACTGCCTCAGCTCCCCTGTTTTGACCTGCCTCACTTTCTATCTAGGATAGGGGAAATGATGCACAGGGCGGGAACAAAATGTTATCGTGCTCTCTTATCCCTCCAGCAGCTCGTTACTGACAGTGTGAGTGATGTAAAGGAGTCCTGTCTCACACTGATTTCAAATTCAGATGTGTGCTGAGCACGGAAGAAGCAAGAGCCAACTGTAAAAGGTAGAATAATACCTTCTCTGTTTGGTACATGGTATTAAGAGGAGGAGACAGAATAGTCTTTAGTGGCAAAAAAGAAGAATGAAGAGTGATACTCTATAACCTGATCATTGATTTAACAGGAACAGATTGTATTTTCATATTTACATGTACAGACAAGGACCAACAGAAAAGAGACAGACTAAATCAAGCCCTTGAGAAATACAAGAAGGATCTTGTACGTGGTCTTCCTTCCTCATCCTCCAAGTCCAGAGGTGTTTCTCCCAGCCAGCAGAAGGTACGTGATGTTCTGTCAGCGAAGGACCTGTCACACAGGTGGCACTGAGCCATGTGAAAAAACCCATTTTCTCCTTAGTTAGCTGTGCTCTGTGGTCTGGGGAGTGCCTGTAGCACAGCAGTTACATGCAGGTTTGTTCAGTGTGGCTTATTATAGTCTAGTCAAGCAGAGATAATATTTGACTCTCAGTTTTGCCACCTGGCAGCTGTCCTCCTATTGAACTGTTGCTATCCCTGCATGGCCCACAGTGGCAGGTACCCATGTCATGGCTACATGTATGTGACTAAAATGTGTTCAAGAGAACACAGTGTTTTCAAGAGAACGAAATCCCGATATTTTTCATTGTATTCCCACACTTTAAGTTGTTTTACAGTATTCCCTGAATTTTAGAAAGTTATTTATTGGTAAAACCAAGACCCTACAGTAATTAATCCTATCTCTACATATTCTGCCAGATACCAGAAGCTGTACAACCTCATATTAATGTGAGTAGACCTGTTCTTCACCAAATTCTGCCAGTGGACTTCACCTCAACAGACAAATTCTTGCAAAACATTTCATCCTACCATAGCCCAGAATCTGTCTGGGGCAAAAATTCCTCAGCAGACTATATTTAGATTGTAAAATCTTCTATAATTTGAGAATCACATGGGTTTACCACTAGATTCTCAATGATATTGTTTACAAACATCATCCAGTTCAAATGTGCATTATTTTGATTAGTAAAATCTTGCTCCCAGTGAGATGAATAGCAAAAAAATAGGTCACAATTTCACCTGTGGTATTTGTGAGGAAAACAGTGGCTCTGTTTGACTTCAAACTCATGAGATGAAGCTGTGCTCACATGTGCACAGGCACACAAGGAGAGGGAACAGAAGATGCTATTGAAGAAGGACTGCGAGACTGCCACTGAGTCATCAACTCCATAGGCAAAAATGCACGATGTCCAAGGAAGAAAAAAAGTCTCCTGTTCTCCCTCTGTGAGCCTGGGCAAGCAAAATGGGATTTCTGTGACTTCCAAAGACTACTCATCATTAGAAACCTCAACTTAGTAAAGTAAGGAAGAGGAAACTAGGAAAAGAACTGGTTTATTAGCTCAAGCAGTAGCAGGATGGTTTTGCTACTAATTGAGGTTCCCAGAACTGGGCAAGTTATTTACACCACTTAAAACCAATTGAGCCAGTTTGAAAACAGTTTCTTGAAATTCCTCCTCTGTGAGCTAATTGCTAGGGAATAGTGTCTTTGACGAATTCTCATGTAATTTTTCTATCAGTTTTGTTCTTTAACTTACAGACAAACTGGGCACTTTTGGAAAATGGTCAGCCGTTGTCTGGTCAGAGCAACTATCCCAGGACAAAGAGAGAGCAGCCCCTCTCTGTATCGTGTGAGAAGTTCACTTCAAGGACTCAGATGCTGGCTCCTGCTGCAAGAAGTACTATCCCAAATACTGCTCCGTGTGCTTTGTCTCAGACTCCAGTTCACAGCCCTAGTGCCCACAGATCATCTGCTTCACCACTCCTGCAACCTCACATGCCTTTGGGCAGTCGCAATAAGAAGAAGGCATTTCAAAAGTCTGTTCATAAAACCTACTCTGGGGACCTCCTTGACAAACATTCATTTTACTTTACGGAAAAGAAGCATTGTTTTATCCCTCGGATCTTAAAGACATCCCATCAACCTTTTCTTGTAAAATATAGGTATTATAACCCTCCTACCAAAAAAAGGAGCTCCTCCCCAGGCAGACCATCAATTAAATCAGCAGGCATCAACAACAAAAAGAAAGAAGGCTTGCACAGGTGCTGACATCAATGCTAAAAGTTATGCAATTTTGTTTTCAGACATATCATCTGAATCATAACTCTTTCTCACTGTGCTTTTAATCTTTCAGATTTTTAGAGGATGCACATATGAGACCACATTCTGCTCACTTTTCTCAGCAGCCAGTTGAGGTTAGTGTACCCAGTGAGTTACAAATCAAAAAGGGCAGAAAACACTGCTCATACACAAAAGTTGTCCTGGTTATGTGGAAATTAAATGGATAATGGATTCAGTGGCTTTGGGGAATATATGCTAAGAGCAAAACCAAAATATTCAACTATTTATGAGAAGCAACTAAGGTTGCAATTGAGAAATCCAGCACGCAGGTCTGGATAGGATCAACGGACATCTGTGAATAAAACAGGAACAGCTAAAGTAACTGGTCTCTCTGAGAAACACAAATGAGACACTATGTGATGTGCAAAACTGTATCCCAACACAAATCTGCTCTTCTGAGAGCAGAGCTCTCTCCTACTTGACTGGACTCTTGCTTTTTTGGTTGGTTTACAACCTTTCATTCCATCCAAATAGTGACTTGTAGCCCAGAAATGTCCAGACAAAGTACTGTTCACTCACTCTACGGTCACTACTGTAGAATGCAATGCAAGATTTTGTCTGGAAGCTGCAGTTCATTAGTCATCTGGATTTTCAAGATTAATGGTGGATTGATTTAGTGACTTTTAGTGCACTTAAAAATAAGGGCTGCTTAACAATAGCCAAAGCCATGCATGATAGAGAAGTTTTGTATAATTCCTTGGCCCACATGCCCCTTTAAAGAAGCCATGCTGGATTTCTACATATCTCAGCCAAGGAACCACAGGCATGACTTGTCATAGCCCTGTGCCTGGTAGTACTATTTCAATACTTGTTCCAACCACCAAAACCTTCATTCAACAATATGAGCAAGAGACGTTCCTATTCTCATTTGATGATCCCATGGAAAAAGATAATTCTGATATCTGATTTTCTAAGTCCTCTTTCAATGACACAAAAGTATTTTGCATGACCTTCTAAATAAATACTGTTGTAGTTGCGTGGAATCTGCAAAGATTTTCAATTTTGACAGAAATTCTGATTTTCTTTATAGCATTTGCATAATTTCTCTCAGGTTATACAAGTTGATTTCTACTTCTGCTAACATGAACCTACCCAATAATAATACTTGTTCATTATTTACATGAGTGATTGCCACCCAAGACATTTATTTCACATAAGCTGGCATGTGATGTAGTTGTGATTTTGATATGTTGTGAAATCAGATGATTTCCCCTGGTAGTCTGAGTAGAAATACATTATGATAATACAAAGATAATTAAACAAATTATTTACTTTTTTCTCCTTTTCCTTTTTGTGGCAGAACCATGAATTGTGGAGTCACAATTCTGAAATGCCGCTTTCTCCAGGATTACAACTTGAAGAAGTGTAAGTCAAATGTTTGTCCCTTTTAACTATTTCTAAGTTTTATATCAAAATACTGAAGTAGAAATCTAGTGGAAATTTGAAAACATGACACAAGAGCCTATTACCAATGGCGGTATGCAGTGAGTAGAGGAATTCTATTAGGATTAAAGGATTTAGCTACTTGCTTGGGAAATGTGGGATCTGAAAGCTGGAAGAGCTTGTCTGGGTCATGTGACCCCTCTTACTGTAGGCAAGCTAAATACATTAAGACTAATTAATAAATAAACAATATTAAAATTAATTTATCTTCTGAACCTACACTTGATTCATTGGAACCATTTTAAACTGATTATTCACAAAAGGCATAGATATTCTTGATTAACAAAATTAATGGATTAGAATATTTTGGGAGTTGATCAACAAAATTGTCAAAATCAGACATTTTAAAACTTATAAGCCTGAATAGTAAAAAATGCAGATTAGTAAATAGATTTAGCACTTTTGTTTAGGTTGGCAAAAGTCTTTATTTGAGTTAATTTAATTACTCTAAAACTGCTGTCTCTTTAGATGGTATTGTAAACCTTATTTGTATTCTGTGTATGTTAAAGAAAGACACTGACAGTTTGTGTACTTGTATAGAGAAGAAGAGTACCTTTGTTTTCTCCAGGATCTTACAAATGATATTTTGATTAGAAGGTGTTACCAAAAAAAGTAAGTAAGCCTTTAATATTTATTCCTTTGAGTAACAAAATTTTGACACATCAGTATAAAGAATTGGTGGTTTTAATGAGAGCAAAGTATAACTCTGATTCTGTTTAATTTGATGAATGCTTTTGTGACTGCACTGTATGGGAGTCATGATTTAAACTGAGTAGCTGAACAGAAAAAATGCTCAGCCAGCCTTGTATTTCCCACTGACTTCTAGCAGAAACATGGAAATACCATATTTGCTTGTCCTGTTCTCAAGCTCATTCCCTTCTACAGGATAGTGATGGATATTATTGTTACAAGAGTCTCATTCCAGTTCCCAGCCAAACTTGAGCTGGCAACGCATGGAGCTATAATGACTCTTCCCTAGCAAAGTTCATCAGAGCAAGATTCTGTGTTTAAAGTTCTTCCTCCCTCCTATAAAAGCAAAATAAATAAATGCAATGCTTGCTTTCTTTAGGATACGTGCAGTCTCAAGTTAATGATTCACACATAAAGGTCAGAGCCAAACACACCTCATGCTGATGGTGTCTAACTGCAGCAACCTTTTCTGGGCTCGTGTTCTGTACATTCCAATAGTAATCCAGCACCTTTCTAATATCTTGAGAGCTGTGATAAAACACAAGTCTGTTTATAGCCCTGCTAAAAGTGACAACATTGTGTGCCCCTTTCCTATGCAATTTCCAACTGGGAGAAACTCTTCCTTTGATAGAGGATTTTACCTTAATGTTTAAGATTTTAAGTGCTTTGATGCTAGAGAGGTGCCAACCCCCCCAAATCAATCCAGCTTAGCCTGACACCAAGATATTTAAGTTAAAATCCTTAAGCCCCTTTTAAAAGAAAATAAGTGGCCATTGACACAAGTTTGTTTTCTGAGCAATCTGTTAAAGGTAAGAGTTCCCCTCCTTTCTTCTAGGTATTTTGGTTTTCAGACAAACATAAGGCCCAAATTAGAAAGGAATTTTCTGGATACACTGGGAGGAATAGTAGGAGATTTGAAAAACACTAATTCATTTACATTGAAAAGGTCACAAAGTATAGTGCCAGCCCTTACATACAGTCAAAGAAAGGAAAAGAGTGTGTCTGTATGTTTCTGTCCCTGCTCAGGCCTGCAGGGTGAGAGGACTGTTCTGCTGGCTTTAGAGGGAGGAGGTTTAGATGCTGTGCACTCCTCCCTCAAAAATAAAGTTTACTAAAAATATGTAAAAAAGAATCCATTGTGTCCTCAGGTTGCTCTGGAGAAAATAAGTGAACAATCAATAATATCTTTTAATTTTTAATCAATAAATAAATAAATTAATTTTTAATAAATAGGTTTTGTGTCTAACTAGGAAAGAAATATGGCTAGCAGCCTTAGCTACCCTGCTGCTACAGGAATTGTATGATAGACACATTTTAAAATCTCCATTTATTTAGGCCAGTATTCTACAGATAAAATCATGAATGCCCTCCCAAATCTAATATACAGTATAAAACCAAACCAGCTCTGCTGAGCCTTCAAGCTCATTGCAGATATTGCTGAAAATGCAACCATTGGGTTAGATTTAATTGAGTTACAATTGCAGAACCTGGAAACCCAATTTCCCTTGTCAGGTAGGTCTTTATTTTTACCAATTCACACATCTTTTGCTCCTAGCTGATCATGGCTATTAAAAAAAATTATTGAGAGAACTTTCTGAAGACATCTCCCTTTCCCTAGTACACCTGTTAACCAAGCTATGAGCGCAAAAGCCCAACCTTCAGTGTCTCCCTTAGAAACTACTGAGAAGGAGACCCAAGAACAAAGAGATCATGCAAATGACCTTCAGAGTCTAAAAAGTGCTGGCTGCTTGGAACTAGAGGCAGTTCCAAAGCCCTCTTTAAGTAGCATCATATCCTGGACAAAGGAAAAAGAGCTATAAGTGAATCTAGGAAGCTGCTTTGCAGTATTGCCCAGCATCCCAGTACCCCCAGCATTTTCACCCAGTCCATGTAGTGGGACAGAACTTGGCAATAGTCAGGGAGACTTAGGACCCACCAAAACACAAAGAGGGGTTACTACATTGTGATGGGCAGCACCAGTACTCCTATATTTTTATTAAAAGTGGAAGAAAAAATTAGAATTATGCATATGAAAGTCTTTCCCTAACACAGTTCCTGCCAAACAGCATGCACTTGGAATAAGAATATCTAACAACCTTAAAATGTTTAAGATTTTAGTTTTTTAATCCATTTGCAGGCAGATGGGGGGGGGATGGAGCAAAAGTGGAAAGTTGGGATGTATTTTAAGTGATCTGAAAAACCGGCTGAGTAGTTATTTTTCATTTTGAAAGTATATGGACCTTGAACAGTTGAAGTTTTTTGCACTGATATTCCTTTTTCTTTTTTTTTAAGGGCACTAGAAGATGTATTTCAAATGCACATTAAAAGTAAGAGGCATAACCTTGATGAGGTGAGCAAAAAACATCTAATATTAAATATTCTGTCACCTCCAGTAGAAATGTTGTACATCAATGCTGAGCAACAATTTATGGCAGATCGACTACCACACAATTTTAATAAAAAGCAAGGAGAAATTCCCTCTACCAAAGCAGCAGTAAGAGTGTTTTCCATGGAGGGCTGGTAAATTGAGATTTTTCTGTACATTTTTGTGTCTTGTTCTAATAAGGTTTCTAAAAGACAGATAACGTAGTTAGCATGCAGAATGGCTCTAATTACATGAAACCTGTTCATGAAGAATGTTTGCTGCTGCACTTTTTTGCTGTGACTGCGATTTTCTAGAGTAGACCAGCAAAATAGACTTGGAGGCTGTTGACTAGATCCAGTAAGAAGACTTTGTGTTTTAATAGCTTGCATTTAGGAGTTTGGTCACCAGAGCAGAATGTAAAACTCTAAGTCCAACATTAAGGCTTCCCAGGTGGTGCCTGCTGAGAATTATACACCTCAAAATGCTTATCTGGACATCTCCCATGCTGAGAGGGAAGGGGCCTGTGGAGAGACAATAGGAAATGCCAGGCACAAATACATGGCCACAGTCCTGTCTCTCCTGTCTGCAAGTCTGGCACCTTATCTAGGATAAGCAAAAGCACATTTGCCTGTGTTAATCCAGGGTTTAGAGCCCTCTCCTGAGAGCAGGGCTTATAACTGCCCTTTGAAAAAAATGGAAAAAAGACACTGTTTTCCTTTTAAAAGTCATTTGCAGAGGAAGTGGCATTAGTGGTGTTGCCATTGTCTTTGCTGTTATCCCAGACAGGTTGAAGCGTTTGCCCATGAAATGGGGAAGGCAGACTCCAAAGGCTGAGAAGACCCAAATCCGACACCTCATAAACAGATGGCTCAACTGGGCTTTTGAACTAATTCCTCTAGGTTAGACTGTAGGAGCAAAATGGGAGACACAAGCACTGCAGATTGAGGTTGCAGCACTGATTTAAAAGGCACTAGGTTTTTCTGCTTCCCAATAACTGATAATATAAATTCCTTCTTCTTTACAGACTCTGAATTAAAGGAAAAAAAAAGAGATAAAAACACATTCCCAAGGGCCTGCTGCAGAACTGTGAGCTCCACAGAGGTTGCAGAAGTTCACTCACAGCCATCCTTGCATTGCCTGCCAAATGCTCGTTGGAGGGTCCCTGCCCAGTGCACAGGGCTTGAGGCATGGGGCTCTTTCATCCCCTTCTTCTCCCATGTCCCGCAGGGAGTGAGCCTATTAATTCCATCCTTGAGAGGGATTTGATGCTTGAGGTCCCCTCTAGATCTTACTTTAAAAGCCTCTACACAAAAAGACATTTCATTGGGTCTGATGATCCAAAGGATTCATGGTCAAGGGCTTGGACATGGCATTCTAAATTTCACATTGCTGCAGCAGATTCAGGTGGGAATACTTCTGAGGAACTGGCTGAATGTGGCTTTTAGAAAAGCTACCTTGGTTTATTTGTTTCTGCAAATTTGTAACCATTTAGAATTATACTTCCTTCAACACTAGGCATGTGGGAGTTGCACACATAATTTGCACATTGAATAAACAATAATCAAAGGAATTATAAAATAATTAGAATGCAGAATGTTATTTTGTCTTTCAAAGTGCTACAATTAGAGAAGTGGTGTTCTGGTAACTGTTTAGTTGCTGAACTGACAGGCAGTAGGTGGAAAAAGTGTTTAGGGAATGACCTGAGTTGAAATTAGTGAAATTTAAGTTGGTTTTGTGGGAAAAAATCAGCAGCTGCACCTCAATTTGAGAGGATATGCATTTTACATATGACTAGAGGATGCTGAGCCTATTTGTAAGGTCAACTGTTGCCTTAGAGATAGAGCTGAGAAACGTTTAATAGGAAACTGAAGGTAGATGATTGCTTCCAGAAGGATGAGTTTGCAAGCAGTAGCAGATTTCTGCTATGTCCCTGCAACATGTTTGATATCTAGGAACACATTGTTCTGCACCTGAGTAGAGCTTAAGCCTAGTATGTTCCCCTTCAAAAATACTGTCTATAGATTTTAAAGAAACTGAGAAAAGAGGAATAAAATTGGCCAATAACTTATTTGAAGATTATTGTTAATCACATATTTGCATGTTTAGCCATGCATCAATGACAGGAAAAAGAACCAAACTGCCTCTGTGTAATAGAAGAACGCAGCTGCCACAGGAGAAAGAAGTGTTCTTTGGAAAGATTAAATAAGAAGTGTAAGCATAACTTACACCAAGAGAAGCTTGTGAGTAGTGACATTTATTAGACCAGGCACAGTTCCCACAAGAAAAGTAATGGAAGCTGAATCACTTTGAGGCTTTTAAAAGTGAATTGGCCAGTGGATGGAAATGAATTCCATAGCAAGTGGACTTTTGTCCTACAAAAATATTTTTTTCTCTTTTATTTTGTTGTCTTCAAACTAAGTTCTTTTTATTTCCTATCACTGCTTTCTAGGCCAGACAGACAAACTAAGAGAATGGAAAAACATGTCAAGGTCTTTGCAACATCTCTTTTTTACTCATACTGGATACCTGCCAAATTGTTATTTGGGTACTTCCTTCTCTGGGCTCTGCCCTTCTGCGTACTTGCTATCCAAAACCAACACACCCCTCTCCAAATTCCTACTGGCATTTGCTCCAACACAGTGTCTGAGATCTGTTCCCTGAAACAACCTCACTTAGGTTTACTGCTAGTTAAACATCATGAGGGTGCTGAAACCCACCCAAATATGTTGTCTGACCAACCGTCTGTGTTTGTCCACACACGACATCCAAGCAATCCTCACCACTTACTAGGGAATTCATGGCTCTGGTTCCTGCAGTCTCTTCTCCAGTTTTGAGAAAAAGAGTAGTACCATTGCTCTTCCAGGGAGAAGGTCACACACTCAATGGGATGTTACATGGTGACTGAGGGGAAGAACGATGCAATCAGTTGCCTAATTCAATTAGGAAAAAGAAAGACATAGCTTTTTTTGCTTTAGAACATGCAACTTCAAATAGCATGTGCAGGAGAAAGCATGCACCAGTCCTTCCACCAAAATTTATTTCTGCTGTTCACACTGTTTCACTGCCTCTGAAGACTGCATTCAGTGGTCTGCTCAGAAGTCTGCAGCTGAGGACTGTTTTCACCTGCACAGCACAGGATATTCTTTTATGACTTAGAATGACAATTTCTTTTTCTACTACACAAATTAAGAAACTGAAGAGTTTTTCCAACAAATTTTCACGAAGGAAGCAGGTTCCCCCATTTTCTGTAGTAATGAAATGGTCTCCACTCAGAAAAGCTGTTAAAATTTGTGGTTTTTTATCTAGCCACCTGCTCAAATCCAGCATCAGACAGTTTTATACCTTTAGAAGTGCAAGGATGACATATTTGCTGCAGAAACTGATCCATACTCAGATACATTTTGAGAAGCCATAATTCCATAAAAAATATATCATTTAAAAAGAAAGAAATGCTAGTCCTTGCTAAGAGGTACATGTAAAAGGGTGGCTCTTACAATCCAGGAAAGTGGAAAACATATCTCCTGGGTTTGAAATAGCCCCTGAAATGGGTCTGTAAGTGCATCATTTCAGGAAATTGATGGGGCACTAACACAGCACCTGCAGGGGTGAGGGATCCACTGCCCATCAGTCTTCCAATGGGCAAACTGTTCCAAGTAACTTATTTCTGGGAATTTTATCATATAAAGTCAAAAGCTTCTGAAGACACAAAGTAATGCCTTACACTTGTTTTATGCCTTTGCTTTTAGGAGGATCATAAAGTGTTCATCTTCAAAAAAATACAGTGTAATGACACCAAAAGTTCTATCTCAGATGAGGGAAAGATGGAAGACATCTGATAAATGGCATCCAGCAGTGTTACCAAACATTTCAGGACAGAAACACAGAACAGCACAGGCAGCTGAACACATCAGTGGTGTGGAAGCTGAAAAGCCTTTTTTTCCAACCAAATAAAATAATTTCCTTTGATTACTGTGCAAGTATGGCCTCAGTGATAAGACCTGGCAGAAAGTGTCATAGGGTCTTTCACAGCCATTACTGGAAAGGTCTATTTTTACATATCTAAGGCAAAAAAATCCCTCTTTTTGATGTACCACACCCCAGCACTATCTTGAGTCACACTGAAGCAGACACAGGAGAAAGCGACCTCTGCTTAATCCCTGGCACTATCTCCTACATGTCCTTTAGCCTTCCCTTCTCCAAGTGCCACAAACTTTCTACTTAGCCCATCGTGCCTCATGGGATTGCCTAAGGAGGAGACACATCACAAACGACTGTGGTTTGGGATGCTAATGTAATAATTAGTGGCTTAATCATCAGAGTGAATAAGCAACTTACCAACAGTCCCTTTCAGCACTGTGCACTGTTGCCATTTAAATACAGCATTTTGTAATGGACCATAATTAGATACTTCACATGGGAAAGTTTTAAAAGTACACCAGTAAAAATGAAAATGAATGCTCTGAGATGAGCACAGGACCCAAGTTTATTCTTCTCACAACAGAAAATGTCAGTGATCTGGTATGTGGAAACTTTTTTCCAAACCAGTAGTGACACAGTGGCCCCATTGCAGGCAGAAGGGGAAATGTCCTGTGAAACAAGTTCTCTTACCCACGTGACTTAAAGTAGGAATATTCTATCTTGGCAAAGTCTTAGAAATTCCAGCGCGAATAGTTTAATTTCAATTTCTTAAATTTCTTCTGAAGTTTCGACTGGATGTATTAATTTCACTGCCTGCTCTGGCCATTTATACAGCAGAGCTCATCCCATTTCATGTGCACATTCAGTGGTGTGCCTGCAGTGACAAATACCCTTTTCTTCAAGTTGCCTATGTAAACCAGAGTTTCCAAACATGAAGACAAATGGAAAACTGGACAAGTACCACACAAATATGATCCATCCTACTATGAGAGGACGCGTGTACGGTAGATTCTTCACAGCTGCATTGGTTACTTTGGCAACTGAAATCAAGCCTAACCCAGACTGTGATTAAGTTACAGGTCACCAAGCTTCAGAATGAGATCTAGAGGGAAAACTCTCATAGTTAAAACATGCTTCACTCACCTAGTTAAACACAGGATCCAATCTGCTGGCTCAGCACTGTGCAGGCCTGGCCACAAACTCTCACACTTCCCAGCCTTCCATAGCCTTGGCTGCTATACTAGATTTTTCCCTTTTGTTGAAGGTGCACTTTAGCAGTCAAGTCAGCAAAACAGAATGCAGAAGATACAAAATTACCTTCTAATATTTACAAAGAGCAGCCTTGCAGGTAGGTTTGAATAACTTTTATATTAGTTCCAAAATTTTTATAAGAATTGCTTTAGAGCCATGGAAGAGATTTTAAAGTCGCTCTTTTCACTTTCTTGTGTATTTCTTAATGTCTATCATAAGACATTAAGGGCATAAACTTCTCAAAAGAAAACGTGCTGAAGACTGCAAATCTCGTCAGTCAGTTTGACAAAGCATGTGCATGGAGAAATCCACTGGATCCCTATCACAAGGATTTTGCTCCATATTTTCTGAACACTAATATTCTGAGCTACAAAAGTGACTTCTTTTGAAGGACTGGACATTATGGCCTTCAAGCTCATGGAGAGTGTCCACTATCTTTAATATGTTTCAACAGAACAACTAATTTTCTGTTAAAGTTCTCAAGATTGTAATGATCTTCAAATTGAACCAGAGTTTTAACATTTCCCCAGTAAGTTCCTCAGAGTCTGCCCATTCTTTTTCCCTTTCTGTGTGACAGCTTCCAGACTCCATTCTATGCCATGAATACACACAGGTCTTCCTCCACAGAACAAACAGGCCATCATGCTTATTATTATCTCTTAATAAAGCAAAGTTCAATGAGGGCACTCTAAAAATCCTAATTGATTAACCCGTAATCCATTTTCCCCTTGATTCATTCTGACAGTGATGTTAATTATTTTTAGTCTTGAGCAAGTCAAACCACACTGGTTGGGCATTCTCAGTCCACTCTGCAATCATCTGCCATTCAGAATCTGCTCTTGTACTTTTCAAGATAGGTGAACTGTTTGCTTGCTTACTAACTACCTGCAATCCAGACTGCTGACTGTATTTCATCACCATTCTCCCTTCTCCCAGTACGATTATACTGGATCACTGATGTGTTTAGCTCCAACGGTCTTGGCTCTTATAAGGCTGAAATAGAGAAACATATGGGGTCACAACAAAATATTTTTTAAAGGATCTGTTTTGCTCCAATGAATACTGGATGTTCAAAGTGGTGTCTTAACCTATGAGGAACCTGTGCACATGATAGGCATAACCTTAGACTACATGCAGTCCCAAGCTATGAAGTAGCAATCTCCCACATTATTCTCACACAGAAAAGATAAAGATAAATTTGCTGCTACTTTATGCAATGTGTTCCATGGAGTTCTACTCCATGGGAGCTTCCTGCAGGCAGGCGCTTCCCACAGAATATGCTTCACCAAAAGCAGGGGGATAAAGGTGAGAGCCAAGTGCTTTCTAGGAGTCACCTGCACTGTAGATACCTAAAGTCAACCCTGTAAAGGCACAGAAGTACCACAGATGATGCTCAGGCACTGCTCCTGCTGCAACAGCTGTGACCTGGAAAAGAGGTGCTTGTTTCTAGATTTTTCTGGTATTTAGTGTAGATGGAAACTGCATCTTCCAGAGTGGCATTTTCCAGGAAAATTTACCTAAAAGAGAGATAATCTGGACTGCAAAATTTCTTGCAAATGGGAGACAAAATCTCTGTGTCTACTTGAGTGAGCTAGAGGAAATAAATGAATGAGGTAGTGGGGACAAAAGTGAAACACCTACTTAACTGAAACCTCATTTCAGTAGTTTTCTTCGGTTAATTAAGTATTGAGGAAAATGGATGCAGAAAGTACATTTTAAAGCAATCAAGTACTGCCAGAAATCAAACCAGCAATTTGAAAAGAGAACAACACTGCTCTCTGGCATCTGACAAAATAAGATATTTGACAGGGAACAATATGTGCAGTACTGGTTAATTGGGAGGCGAGGGGAAGAATAATCATAGCTGCATTACTGGATTTATAGAAGTATCTCCAGTGTACCACAGGGACGATGCAAATTTGTGGAATCCTCCTGCCTGCTACAGCAAGCCAGCAATCACTTACATTCCCATCAACATTTTTTTCAATGTACCCTAGACAGCAATGCAGAAATAGCAACTGTGGTGGCTAAGCCCAGGAGAATTGCCTTTAAAATGACTGTAAAATCCCCCACTTCCCTCTGCTGATGAAGAGATACTGGATAAGAAACAAGTGGGGAAGAATTAACACTTGGTCTCCTTTGTTAGAGCTCATCAGATCAGGGTGCAACCCTTTCCCAGGTATCTGGGTATGGAATATGGCTATTCCAGCAGCAGTCCTACAACAGGTTAGGTTGTCTGTGTGTTTTTGCAAAGCGTCTTTAGACCAAAGATTAGACTTTGGTTTCCCCATCTTTTAGTTCTAAGCTGTAGCTGAACACCATGTGAACTCAACCCATAAACTCAACTACATTTTGGAAGCTCTGGCAGAGCATTCAAGGCTATATTGTCCTCCCTGCAGCTGGTTCACCAACCTTCCATTTTTTAACATGTCATTTTAAGTACATTAAAATGATGCTTTCAACACAAGAGTGCTGCTTTGGTCAAAGAAGTCAGCAGTGGGGCTGGAGACACCTGAATGAACCAATCATTTGGTACCCTTCCCACTCACACTTAAAACAGTGTAAGGGGATGTGCCCTTAATGGCAGATTCTTGTTTAGATTCTTTGATATAGACCAATATTTTCACGTGTAACTGCCTGTCTCAGCAGTAGATTTGTTGACTTGAAGATAACATCAGGAGCCAGACACCAAACACTTAGATAAAAAGAGAAGTAAAAGAGCAGCTAACCAAGTTAAACAAGCTAACTTAAGCAAGTAGGAGATCTGGGAATCACAAAATAGATTCTTTCCTCTGTAATTGCTCGCAAGAAATTGAAGAGAAAGAAAAATCCCATAGAATGAAGTATCAGTCTTCTCCATTACTACTTTTAGCCTCCATGATTGGAATCTAAGATAATTACGTTAGTCTAAAAGTTAAGTTAATCCAAACTATGCTCCCCTCAGAACTAAAATCTTCAATCCCTCAGTGCCAGGCAGTGCCTAAAACCACATATAAGTTTAAATATCAACAACAGTGCTGAAAACAGGGTATTTTTCAACTTGGGGTCAAAATATTACAGAACACTTCCCTTTCTCTATACTGAAAAAAAAATCGAAGCAGTCCCCAACCACTATTAATAACTTCCAACTTCCCATTTTGCTTCTAAAAGAAGAAAAAATCAGTAGTCAGATGTGGATACAGTCTTCATGAAAAAGTCAATCTTCCTTCACGAGATCAAATGTATTTACACTGTATTTTATGTGGTACTCAGCAGGCCACTTAAATAAAGGAGCACTGAAATAAAGGAACCTCTGTATCGAGCACAGAGCAGATTCTCACTTATCTTCCATCTGTTTAATTTATGAAGCACAGTAGCAGAAAAGCAAAATACAAAGAGCTGCTGATTTTTCTATGCACCCATCAGACCTTTCACTGAAGTATTTCAACAGCTGTATTGTCAATAGAGATCATGATTTGTCCGCTGTTAAAAAAGCTTCCAGGAATAAAACCATACAAAAAGCCAAACAGATTTAGTGATTTTATAGCTACATCCTGTTTTTCTATGTCCCATAGAGATTCTGAACTCTACACTAAAATAAGTGCTTGGGTATGCATATAATTGTGACAGAATATGCGCACACACATATATATAATATAAATCTCTTTTATATATATATATATATTTACAGAGATAATCTCCTATCTCCTGTCCCTGGAGCTATAGATAGACTAGTCCATATATCAAGCAAATCCACAACATTGCCTTTGAATACTGCTACTGCAGTCTGCTTTCACCACAGTCCACCTTGCATTCAGTTGTCAACATTGTTAAGAAGTTCAAACAGCTGTTTTCAATTGCTGTTTTCTGCAGAAAATTACTGGTAGCCTTTTGTAATTTATGGCTATTTAGGATAAGATAGCAAAAGCAGAAGGAGGTGGAATCATTTTAAGGATTAAACAGCTGAAGTCTCAAACAGCAAGAACAAGGATCAGGCACCTGAAACTAGTTCTGGGACAAATCTGGAGTGTTCTCCGGCATCTGGGCCATGGGAGTGGCACTGGTTTTTTTCCTACAGTGTTTACGTTGTTCAGCAATGTTATCCTTTGTAAAAGGAACTTGTTTGTCGTGTGTTGTACAGAGAAGATCCCCATTAGGTGTGTGTTGCACTTTTCTCTGTCATCACCTTCAAGGTTTTAGGGCACTATTTGCTTTGTTGTCCAATACACATTTCTGAGACCAGACACATTTTGATTCATCACTGCTCCTCCTGGTATTTTTCTTTCTGTTTAAAAGTGTACTAATTTGCATCAACTGTAGGGCACACCAACAAAATTAGCTGGATAATGAGTGTGATTCTTCTTTCAGCTCCATCTCTCCCTCCCAGCAGCTGTCACTGGACGGGGAGACCCTTTTGAGTGGTCCCACTGTGAGCCAGCAAACGTAGGAATGGCAGCACTGTCCCCAAGAGCAGAACTGCGGGGCAGTGCAGAGAACTCCTGATCACCCCTGCAGCCAAGTGGGCTCCATAACTCAGGGCAGGATCTGACCTGGGAACGTTTTAAATTCTGACACCTGAGAGATCAGTTCAAACATTGGCCCTTAATTATAATAATCCTGGAAGAGGAGCAGACAAACACAACTTTTTTCTTTTTCTCTCATTACTAGGTGAAAATGAGAAGAATAGTTCAAAGTCTGAAGAAAGAGCTGAACATCACAAACCACCCAGACCTTTCCATCAGGTGTGGGAGAACATGGCAGAAGGATGCCAGCATTCCTGCAACATGCTTTTAACTTACAACTTGGGGCATTTCAGGGAGCATGCAAAATCACTTGGGACAACAAACTAGATTTTAGACCAATTACAGTGTAAGCCTCGAGTAAACAGGAAAGTGAAGAAGAGATCCAGCTAGTACATCTTCCTGTGATGTAACACAGTATCACTATAGCAACAACCAGGTTAGCATGCTAAGAACAACAGCAGAGCACCAAAGACATTTTTACAGGGACTTTCACAGTCAGAATAGAAAGCCACATACAAGTGTCCTTCCATTCATTACAGAGCTGACAAAACACATCCTATGCAATCCTGCTAGGAATCCTGATGAAGCACTTTTTTTCCTCTGCATGCTTGATATACAGATGGGTTTGATATTATGTTCTTGATACAGCTTCCCTATGTGGGTTGTGACCTGAAGTTTCATCAGTTTGCAACAGAATGTAGAATATTAAGTCCCACTTTCAAGAGATTCAGGCATTAATCTAAGACCTCTTTAAAATCTTAACCTATGTCAAAAAGTTACTACCCAGTACTCCAATACATAGTAGTTGCTAAAAAAACCCAGGCATTGTAACCTTTCAAAATGCAAACATTTCACATTAATGAAATCTAAAGGTTTATAAAATACAAATGTGGCCAAGTAGGAAAATATGTAATGACTAAAGTCTCAGTGCTTTCTTTTACTGATGATATTCACTTCTTTCATTATAGCATAGTTGTTCAAATTTGTCTGGTTAAGATTAGCAGCTTTCTAAAGATAGATGTTTTTTCCACACTCTTCTCCAAGTGGGACACTTTTCAAGGCATCAGATTAAAATAGAAAAACAATGATTTGGATAACTAAAACACACCAGTTTTGTTTGGGTTTTTTCTATTGTCAGCTACCAAAGCCTCTTCATACCCCTTCTTCCACCTCAAGAGACTTAATTTTTTAAAAAATTGCTATAATTCCACAGATGATCCCTCAATAATTTAAAGATATGAAACTTGGTCTGAAATAATTTAGCTTTTATGAGCAGCATTGTTAGTACCCTGACAGAAGATGAGGCAAAAAAACGCTTTGAGATGGGCCCCTTTCAGTCTCTCTGGAAGATGTCTTTAGGCATAGTGCCACAAGGATTGTTTTAATTACCTAACACTTGAGTTAACAAGCAATTTGAGATGTTTAAGAAAAAGCCAGAAGATCTACTGCTGTGATCCCAAGCACAGGTATATCTAGTTACTGAAGGATAGAGCTTGTGTGGCAAGGTTTTGTTCTTTTGAACAATGAAAAATATTTTCATTTGTCTGATTCTGTTACACACGTTTGATACAAATGTTGAATTTCTTTAAAGATTTTTTTGTTAGACTGATGAGTAGAGGATTTGTTCTCCTAAACTGACTGCATTCTAACAATACTGTAAGAAAGGCAGAATAATGGTGTGTATGTGTGTGTAAAAAGAGAAAACCACTCTGCTTTGAGGGTAAAACTAACCTTGAAGTAGAAGATATCATTATATTTTGGAAGTTCAACTTGAAATAAAAGTATTGTCTCTTATTTTTTCAAGGTGTAGAAAACATTATTACACACTTTGAAAGGAGACTCAACATTTTTCTGACAGAATAATAACAATGCCTCTCTGCTGTGCATCTTGGAGCCTTAGGGCAGTAGTGTTCATTGTACAGGAGCTTGATTTCCCTAATACCAGGCCAGGTGAGCATAAGCAATATGAACTATCAGAAAGTAATTTCTGTTTAGTTGGATAATGACTGATGGAGTTGATGTCATCCTTTTCTATAGCATTAAGTTGGTTTGTGCATTTTTGTAATGAATCATCCTAAATTCAAGTGCACTATTATGAACTAGATATTCTCTTGTACTGATGATACCAGAATCTTAAATGCTATTTCCAGATAAGTCACTGTCTTTTGATATCTCAAAGAAGATTTTTCCTGAATGAAAAGGAGGTAACCTAGGGCATTCCATACAGATATTTCTTGACACCTGACCATTTCCCAACACATCCACTCTCCTTACATCAGGTACAGGTCTTCAATGATTTTCATAGAGACAGATTTGAGGTTAAACATTGTCGAGGTAAAGGGTGACCTGCAGAGGAGCAGCAGACAGCCACTGCTAGTAGAACAAGAACAAATTTGTTGTTACAGGGTCCTTTCTGGCCTGGTACAAAGTGCTCACCCCCATCTTGCTGAGGATTACTGGCTGGCCAAGGGCCATTTGGCAGATGTGAGAATCAGATACATAAGACCTTCAGCTAGGGAAGTACATTGTCAGATGCTGAGTTTCAGGGAAACATACAGTCCTCTCTGGCTTTGTCAGAATCATGTCTCACCCCTCTTTGCACAATATTATTCCATCAGGAAGACACAGGACACTAGACCTGTACACTGGATGCATTTTTTAGCTGGTTGTATATTTTTGTCTTGCACCTAGAAATTAAGTCACTGCTTCATTTTGAATCATCCAATAGTGTTTGCCACATTTTTCCTGGAAACCAGTATTTTTAGATACTTAGGTGAGTTTATTTTCCATTTGTAAATCAACCATTGGTACACATTAAAAATGACAACAATTAACTACATGGCAACATGTGGCCACTTTTTCTATCGTTTAATTTTTTAACAGACTTATAAAGAAGTATTTACAGGAAATTCTACGATCATAATTATACAATTACATCTAAAAGGAGGTTGTAGCCAGGTGGGGGGCAGTCTCTGCTCCCAGAGTGTACCAGAGTAACAAGTGACAGGACAAGAGGACACAGACTCAAGCTGCACCAGGGGAGGTTTAGGCTGGACATTAGAAAGAAGTTCTTCACAGAAAGAATGACTGGGCACTGGAATGGGCTGTCCAGGGAGGTGGTGGAATCACCATCCCTGGAGGTGTTTAAGGAAAGACTGGATGTGGCACTCAGTGCCATGGTCTGGTTGACAAAGCTGTTAGGTCATAGGTTGGACTCGATCTCAAACGTCTTTTCCAACCTAATTGATTCTGTGATTCTATAAGATCAATTTTCACTACTATTTCACAAGTTTGAGTGACTACTGGTATTAGTACATATTCAAAACAAGCTCTGTAGAACCCATATATTGTTATTCACCGAAGAAGAGAAAATGGTGCCCTCCTTGTAGTTCTGATATTTATTTTACAAACTGGTTTTGAGCACCAGTTACTTGGAGTTGTGACTAAGTAAGATTTACTGCACCTTGCAATTTTCTTTCTGCTCATCTTGCTCAGATAATCCTTGTTCATTTAGGGAATTTTTTGCTTTGTGCATCATATGACTCTCCCTAGTATTATCAGAGAGAGGTTTTGGGGATTGTTTATGCAGGCAAAGCGGTGACCTTGATGTAGAATTCATCAGTGGAAAAGCTTGGGACTGCTGCTCACCATTTTCCTGTAATAAAAACAAAAACATCCTTGTTTACTGGTAATGGCAAACCATATTAGCTTTCTGCCTTGGGTCGAAAAACTTGCAGCAAAAGATTAAATATTGGGAATTTATAAAAAACACAGACATATTGAAAACAGAAAAACATATTTTTAAGGCACTTATCACTCTGAATACACAACACAGTGAGGCTTGATAACTCTTGCTTTGTTGTGGTATGACATGAAATATCTGCTACACTGCTGGCAAGCTATTTCCAGGAACAGAAAAAAGCTACACAAGGAACAGACAGTACTCCTAAGCTGTTTACTAAAGTACCTGGTAGTGTGTACCAAGAGCTGTGTTTCATTTTTTTTATACATATTCTGCAAACATAAAGCATAGGTGTCACTTTTTTTGCTGACATCTGGACACAAACCACTGCTTTCATATTTTGACCAATGTGCAGTCAAAGAACTCAATTTAAATTCTACATTAAATTCACATAGAAAAGTGAATTAATTTGCATATGAACATGACAGGCACATTTTAAACACCTTGAGAAATTTGCAACAGTTTGAAACCGGGTATTTGAAATAAAGTACCTACAAGAACCTGTCAAAGATAAGGAAACAAGGCTTATTTCACTTTTAAGACAAGACACACCACTTACTGTATTAATATAAAGCATGAAAAAATACATTTTGATGGTTTCAACAAATGATGAAACGATATGAGCAATTCCTCAGAAATTCCCAGATGTACATCATCTTAAATAAAACCAACACACAAATGCAGCAGTGTCCAAGAGAGAAGGGCACAAATTCTTGGAACTGATGACTCTTGCATATTTACACTTGGGGGGAAACAAAACCAACACTGAAATCTCAATTACTGTGATCTAGTGGAAGGTGAGGAGTAGCCTGTCCTTGGATCTAGACAATACAAGCTTAGACAAAGAGGAGGAATGTTGGGGAAATCCCTCCCCCAGTTAAATTAGAAAACAATTATTCACCGATTACTTGTTATTTGCTATAACCTTGACTATGGTCAGCAAGAGTCTACAACAAGCTTACACCATGCTGGCAGGTGATTAGTACACAACTTCCTGTGACCGAGGTTTCCTTTCTTTTTTGCACTACTCAGATTCTTTACAAGCAGCACCATTTGTTTCTAAGGTTATAGGGAAACAGACATAAAGGAGTGTAAAAAAATTTATTGGCATCACTTAATGAAACAGTAACAAAACACAGACCTCCAGGCAATGCCTATAAGAAGCAGCAAGTCCTGGCCACTGGGGTAATTATCCCTTGAAACAACATACACAAATTCAGTGGATTCACTCTCACTGCAAAACACAGATTTCCTATTGCTATAGCTCCAAACAAGTTATGGCTATGATCTGATCTGTCTTCCCAATGGTGCTTTCTGGCCTCAAAAGCTATACATCCACTAAACTGTGTGGCACTTGCCTTTACTTACTTTTGATATCTTGCCAACATATTTTATGTGCTAATACAAAATAATTGGATTTAAAGAAAAAAAAAGAAAAAAGAAAAAAAAAAGAAAAAGAAAAAGAAGAAAACCCAAAAAGCTATGTGTAAGATTTTGCTGATTGTCAAGAAAATGCTTTTGTGTAACCTGGCAAACTTGAAGGATTTTTATCTACTGATATATTTCTGTGTAGCCCTCATATAAAGAGCAATCAATAACTATTCTCTTACTGCTCAACTTGAGATAACATGGTTGCAAACTTTGGAGGAGGTTTTGGACAACAAAAGGTTTATTTCTGTCCTAAAGTTGGAACAATTTTTTATATTCTGCAAAGCATTTGCATCATCTTAGAAAGCACATGTTGCTCTCATGTACTGTGAAATATTCAGCAATGTGTCTATTACTGAAAACACAAAGTTTATGTAAACCTCAATTACTAACCTTTTTTAATAACAATCCAATTTCAAAACTTAACTGTTTATTTGTTTTGATAACATCAAAGTCTGGTAAGCATGAGCAAGCTCGTCTAGTGGAAGGCATCCCTGTCTGTGGCAGGGAGGCTAGAATTAACTGATCTTTAAGGTCCCTTCCAACACAACCCATTCTTTATCATTCAAACGTTCCCCATTTACATGTTTAATAGCCTCTCAAATATCTCTAGTTATTCTGTAAATTCCAAGAAGAGCTGTTTGCAGAAAACTTTAAGCTCAAACTCCCAGAGGTTAGTCCTTTTGGTGGTTACTTTCTCTGCAACCTAAGAAACCACAGTATAAGGAATATCTGCTCTTTAATATCCATTATAAGAAATGGAAAATATACCTGTATTGAATTTACATTTCACACTGGTTGTTCTGTGAGGTCACAAATAACAGCACATGAACAATTTGCAGATTGCTACTACGGTCAAGACCCATGTCATGTTCTAGTTATTCAGTATCTACGATCTTCTCTCCAGTGTATTGTTGAGGAACATAAAGAATAATATGTCCTCAAATTTACTTGGCAAGATGAATACATGTAGTGAATGCATTAAGTCTTCGCCATGACTTTCATAGCCAGATAAAATTTTTCCCAGTTACCTTTTGTGGTTTGCTGCCACCAGGTGTCGAACAGCAGCGCTCACCAAGATGGTCTGGTCTGCACTTCTGTGAGTCCTGAGTAGGCAAAGGCCTCTTCTCACTTGAGGAAGCCAGATGGGGACTGGATCTGAGGTGCAGCGTTGTTCTACGTAAAATGTAAGGGCTGACCTTGCCAGTGGGGATGTCAGCAAACCCTGAAAGATAAACAGCTTCTATAAAAACCAGCTAAAGCAATCACACTTCCTCGAGTGGATTTCTTTTTTCACAATAGGAGTAAAATAGCTGACTGAAATAAATCATTTGTTCCATTGGAGAAAATGGAACAAAGAGATTGCTGAATAGATCTTAGGCATTCCAAAATTCAAATGCAAATCTTGGATATCACAGAACAACCATTGAATTACAAGAGCAATTCTATAGAAAAATTCAAACGAGTATTTGGTCTTTTTCTTTACATTATTATGTGGAGTGTAATTTCAAACTGAAAACCAGTACTGGTTAATTCATGATACCGTGACATGATGCTCTTGATTTTTAATACTTTTGTCTGCATAGAACTACTGTGTTATAGATTGTTTCTTATTTCTCTATCTAGCCTACAAGTCAAATGTGAACTGGCACATATGTCCTCAGAACAGGTCTATTTTCAGAAAAATAGTAATGCTGGTAAGATAGTGAAATGCAAATGATGTTTAGCCTTAGAAATCCTGACTTCTGGGAGTGACCACTAAAGTTGAGGTGATTCAGTATCTCTATGCTTTGTCCTTTAATGATGGCAGTTACATTAATTATAAAGGGCTATTTAATAGGTAGTTGAACACACAATATATTTTTCAAGCCCTGATTTGTGCAGCCTTCTCAGTTACTCTCTGCTGCAGTGAACCCCTATATAGAATACCAGGCTACCTAATTTCATGGCATTCATAGCAGATGGAAAGTGAACCCTCATGAAGATGCTAACCTATTACTGCTGTGGGCAAGACAGTTTCAACTCGGGCAATTTTAGTCGATTCAATGTTTTGCAAATTAACATACATTTAGTTACTGGTATTGAAAGAAATAAAAGCACAAAAATAAGCAAACACTTGGGGAACACACCTGGGCTTCTCTCCAGACACCACTTCTCCCCAGTTTCTGGTCTCCAGTCACCTCACTACACCTGTGAGTGAGGTGATGAGAGCACAGGAGACTGCCACAGCCATTTAACTCTTAGCAGAATGGGACTTATTAATCCAACAGAAGTGCGTTCTGCTGGTCTAACACCAGAGCTCCACAAAAGCTAACTTGCCACCAACGCCACATCTCTCATTGATTAACTTTCACCTTCTATCACTGTCAGCAAAAATGTTTGCATAATCACCAGCTCATCAGAGTAAAAGCCCTCCAGCAAAACAAAAGAGAAAAGCACACCTGCTGTGCTCAGAAAACATTTGCCTTTACAAGACACATAAATACCTTTTTGCACTATTTCTGGAAGCCCATCCAGCTCACAGTCAGTGTTCTCCCGACCCTGCAGATTTTGAGAGATATCACACTTCCTTTTCTTTTTCGATGAAGTCTCAGGAGCAGGAGATCTTGGCTCTCCATTTTCTTTTCTGCTGTCTTCACGTCTCTGCCTTTTACTTGAAAGCTTAGTGGTATCTCCATCTGACCTTCTCTCTCTGACAGACTGTTTGCTCACTGTTAATGACTTACCTGAATTCAGCAAAGGAGTGCTGACAGCATCACTCGATTGCTGTTTCAGCTGAGTACTCAACAAACTGACTTGTGTTTTTAGCATCTCATTTGCTTCCTCTAGTTTATGATATTTAACAATTAGAGAGCAGTATTTCTCCAAGTTCTCATTTGCTTCTCTGGTCTTCACTTCTGTAGATTCCTGTAATTCTTCCAATTTTAACTGCATTTCTTCTGTAATGGCATTATCATCAGCATCTTTCAAGGAAAAACATTATTATTCATATAACTGACATAAAAAAGATGCATATGTAAGAATTTACAATACAATGGTCACACATCTTTTAATTATACATGTTCCGTAACAGCATAACTATAAAAAAATTACTGTGAATCAAATCCAGTAATATAATAGACCTAGTAATGTCCCTGTTAAATAAAGAACAAACATGCAAATTTTGAAAAGAATCCTTGACCAGTGCATGGGGAAACATTCTCCCTCTCATTTTGTAACTTCTGAACACTCACTTTGCACCCTTAACTTGCTTTAAGTATCATTTGCAATACAGTGCATCTCATGAGATGAGCTAAAATATTAAGAACAAGGCATGAGAATCAGAGGGAAAAGCTTGCTGGAAAATGATAAAAGAACTTGCACACAAACCTTACTTAATAAGAAAAAGATCTCTTTTCTTCCTTAAGTCACTTTTAACACCAAAAATGTAATATTTAATATATTTATTCATAACCTAGTGTTGTTTCTGAGAAGAGAGACAACAACTTTAAGAGAAAAAAAATTAGCTAGATTTTTAAAATGTTTGACATTTGCACATATAATTTTTTATCCTAATTAAGAATCATGCTCTGTACTAGAGCTGCATATGCAAGTGGACATTTTAGGGAACAAGAAAGTTTTACAGACTAATGCACCACTAAGAAAGCTTTAAGATAATCTAGATTCAGTTACCTTCTTTATTATGCTTTGCCATAGTCACATTTTCCTTCTTTAGCAGCTCATCATGTTCAGCTAGTTGTTTCTGCAACATTTCCTTTTCCTGTTCCAGCTGCTTACAGGATTTCATCCACATCTGCACTTTACTGTGGGCATATTCATTTTCCTTCTTCAGCTGAATTATAATGTTACTATTATCAGCCTAAAAAAGTAAGAAATTTAGTTATTTCACCAGAAACATAATTCCTCCTTTTAAACATTATAATGTCAAATGGAATAATAGAATCATTAAAGTTGGAGAAGACCCTCAAGATCATCACGTCTAACCTTTGACTGAACACCACCATATCAACTCATCCATAGCACTAAGGGCCACATTGAGTTGTTTCTTGAACCCTTCCAGGGATGGTGACTCCACCACTTCCCTGGGCAGCCCCTTCCAATGCTTAACATTGTTCCCTACAGTGAAGAAATTCTTCACAATGTCCAACCTGAAACTTTTATCATCCCACTGGTCTGGTACTAACCTGTGTGCAAATATCACACAGTGAGCACAGCTAGGAGCCTTCTCTGCTACATGCACACTACCATGGGTACTGTTTTCTGTCACTTGCACACATCCCACAGGACTGCTCTTATTAAAGAAATTAACCCCACAGTGGAGGGCCCTAAGAATAAAGAACTGTTGAACAAGATGAGTGTGACTCAGTGTTTACTTGTAAGTAAATTGAATTGACTGTGTTTCTTCAAGAGTGCATTTAGAGAGACACTTATTCCTGAAGTGGGAGTACAGAGTTGGAGCCAGAAATTCAGTTATATGGACAGTGAAGCTTCACCTGTGCTAAGCAGAAAGCAAACCAAGAACATGAAGAATTGTTCCCAGTTATCAGTAGCTCACAGTATGTGGAGCTCATATTCCAGCATCACTTAGAACAATTCTGTCAGAGAATTACACTAGTTATTAACTGTAATGAGAATTCTACATAAAATGGAATTGATAAGCCTGAATTAACAGCAATCTATCAAGACTAATGCTTAGAATAGACAATGGTACATTTTACCATCAAAGTAATTCACAAACAGAAAATAGAGGCACTGCAAAGTCTCTTTGAGTGAATTCTAGCCACATTTTAGCTCAGCTGCAGACACTGTAGACAATAGACTGCTGTGTTTAGGGTCACAGAAACCAATTCTAGGTGACCTCAGTCATGGCACACAGAACAGAATTTTTCTAATGTAAATCAATAGTAACAATGTTTTCTCCAGGATCTATGTTCTCTTTAGTGAAACAAATGCTGTATCAAAGTCAAGTCAAAGTTCTGGAGCACCAGTTCCCAATCCTAGGTTTATTTTACTACACAGTGTCTGGAATCTCATGTAACTGGTTTTTCTTACCTTAGCTTTCAGGAGTTCTCCTACGGTTTGATTAGCTTCCTTAAGGGAATTATTTAGCTGTTCTTTATTTGACTTCAAATGCTCAATTTCCAATTTTTGTGAGGTGATGAAGTGTTCCAGTGAACTAATCTTCTCTTGACAGGCCTCAATTGCTACTTCATTCTAGAGAAAGAAAATGTGCCTAATTACTAGGATACTAAAAAGGACACTGAGTTGTATTTTAAAGATGTAGCTAACAGCAAATCACAAACCCACAGGAACTCCACAGCAAATTTAATGGTTATGTTTTGAGGAGCTTAAAATTGGAAGGGCAATTTGTCTCAAGTATATATTTTGAATACTAGAATCTTATCTCTAAGAAGTCTGTCATAAGAAAATCCTTGTATTTTACCATAACTTGCTTTCAACATGTACTTTATATTAATAAGAATGATAACTATTAAGAAAAAATTATAGTAAGTTATTTGCCTGTGTTCTACTGGCCTCAAGTAAATGTTCACAGACATTTCTGCAGAGAAATTGATAGCTCTTTGCATTTAGCACATCTGACAAATACATTTCCAACAAATTTGTCCTTATATCCTGAAGTAGTTAAATTTTCTTCCCTATTCCTACAAAAACAACAATTTCCTGGATTAAACATACTGTTGCTTCCCCATTTTCAAGGCTATAGTCCCAATGAATTTTCATATAGATTAAATGCTTACTGAGTTGTGGGATAAATTCACTTTTAAGCTCTTGCTATATGGAAAAAAAGTTAATTTAATACTTACTAAATTCCAAGGTAAGATTTTGTAAACATTGTTAGCAAAGATAAATTCTTTTGCAATAGGATCTGCAAAATTTTGTAAAATACATAGAACTGAATTAAAAACTCACAGCACAACTCTTCCTATTTTCTGATTTACCTTTTGGTTTGCTTCTGTCAGAGCATCCTGATGCTCCTTCTCTGCTTGAAGTAGTCTGTCTTTGTATTCTGATATTTCTCTTTTAATTTCACTTTCTTTTGCTTGTAGTTGATTCTGAACCATCTCCAAACTCCTGGTCAGTTCATTTTTTTCTGATGTTGTTAGCTGCAGCTGAATCTGTAAACAGTAATAGCACATTCTTTGGTATTTGGAGTTATCTCAATGGAGAAAGAGTTGACCTATTAAACTGTTTAAATCCAAAGCATCTTTGAATTTTCAAAAACAGCTTGGTAAGAAAAAGATATTTCGCAGTGGCTAAACACACTGTAATCAAAGAAAAGAACATCTGAACATAAAAGGTAGGACAGAAGGCAAAGGAAGGTTTTATTAAAAGAAAACAAGTGCAAGTTTGCCAACATTGTTAAATCAAGCAGCACTGCCAAAATCAAAGCTTAACCTCTCCAAACATTGTTCCCTCTGAGAGTGACTTGGGAGGTTAAGGGTCACTTTCCTCACCCTCTTTAAGATGACAAAACTTTCTAAGCATTTTCATCCACTTTCATAACTACTTTTTGGACAGCTGGCCTGTATTTCCATTTAGGATTTCTGAAAGTTGCAGAAATCTCTGTTCTTCTCCCAGTCAAAATCCTCAACGCGACAATAGAAACAATACCCTGGTTATAAAATTTTCTAAATAATGTTAGTAGTATCAGAAGATCATATAAACTGGTTTAAAGATATAATATTGTTCACAATCAAGACCTCAAGTTGTCTAGATAATAAAATAGCCTCTAAGAATTAAATGCAAACAAATTAAAAATAAAGGCTCTAAAATTGTTTCTTCCTTGACTTTGTCCTGAACTACTTTAGCACTACTGAAACACTGAAAGTAGTTTAGAAAAATTGCTTATTTCTTATCTGATCTCCTCAGTCTGATGATTGAAAGTCTGTAGTAGAAAATTTCTCAGCACTGAAAAATGTCTAGATAAGCAGCAGTGGCCTTTAAGCCAATAAAACATAGTCAGGATGGAAGGAAGAGGGGAAAAAACTTAAATCATTTTATCTTAGAAGAGAACATTGGATTTTTTGAAATTTGGAAGCAAGAACCTCTAATACTGTACATTATTACAGACTCCCTTGACCAGCCTCCACACATGTACTGTACTCAAGCACCTGGCCTTGAACACAGAAATACTGCAGATGGAGTAACTTACTCTGTTATTTTCTGAATGTTCTTGAACATATTGCATTTCTTCAGCAAGCTTATTTCTTTCTTCCTGTAATTTGGCAATCTTCTGTTCTGTATTATGTAGCTTGACTTGCAGCTCAGTTTGACTTTCAGCCAGTTCATTTACCTGAAATTAAATTTTCCAGAATTATTTTTAATACATGTGTCATGACCTTTAAAGAATTTCATTAAATGCAACAAACATTTTTTAAGATGGGTTATTTTATTCCCATAGTTGGTCAAGTTTTAAGCAACAGTCATAACAGGGCAATGATGTTTTCACATGGCAAGTGCGCTATTGTTGTTTCACTTTCTTTTGAGCTTTCAAAGTATTTATTCTTGATACAAAAACTCAATCACCCAATACCAATTTGTTCTTCCTCCTTTTCTTCTACAGGAAAGAGGAAACTATCCTGCATTTTTGATTGCTTAAATGCCTATGTCTGCTTTCAACCTATGCAAATTCTCATTCATCCTATGCAAAAAAATGCCCACTTTCCAGCTCTGTAACTTCAATGAAAATTCATGATTGTATGGAAAATGTAATTTTAAAAACAGGATGTGTCCTGCAAAAGTCTGAGGTTAAAATTATTTTAGAATTTAATTTATTAAGGAAGCAGTAAGCCCAGAGGACACTTTATCCTCACTCCTACAAAGGGAACTCTACCCTAATGGAAATGATATTACCTTTTTACATAGAGTGTTCTTTTCACAAAGTGTAGATTTCAGTTCCTTCTCAAGGTCCTTATACGACTTTTTTAGAACATTCAGGCTATCCAGAGAGGTTTCACCATCAGAAAAATGTGGCTCCTTCAGCTTCAACTCGGCAATCAAATTCTGCAGCCTCTCTTTTTCCTGGTGCCAGCATTCAAGCTCATGCTGCATGTGTGTCAGCTGCAAAGATAGTGCTTCTGTTTCTTTCACCTGCTTTTCAAGAGCACAATTTTCCTGAACCTTTTCATCAAGTTTTTGTTTAAAATCCATCAGTTCTTGAACCAGTACTTCCCTCGCTTGATCTAATTTGATGTTTTCATTTTTTATTTCCTGACATTCCTGTAATAGCATTATTTTATCTTGCTCAAGACGAGCCACCTGATTATTCAAGACTTGCTCTTTTGCTCTAGCATGTGCTTCCTCCTTGCATGAAAACTCTAATTTCTCACTCATATCTTTGAGCTCAGATTTCAGCAATACCACAGTATTTTCAAACTCATCCTTGATTTGTATGTTTTCTTCCTTCTTCTCTTGCAACTGTTTTGCTGTAGTGAAATTTGAAGATTCAAGTTCAAGGAATCTTTCTTGCATTTCTTTTAAATCTTTAGCCAAACATTCTTTTTGTGAGGTGAGGACATCAATTTGTAAGTTAGAACATTTCAGCTTCTCAGTCATCTCTTCCATCTCCGTTGCTAATGTTTCTGCCTCTGCCTTGGCAGTCTCCAACTCAATAATTGTATCTTCTAGATTTTTCTCTGACATCTCCAATTCCCTTTCAAGCCTCTCTATTTTATCCTGAAGAGAGTCAGCCTTCCGTTCATTGTCTCTTAGCTTTTCAGCAACGTGATGTTTTTTCTTCTCATCAGACTCAATTTTTACTTTCAGCTTCTCAATTCCACATCGCAATTGGTCTACTTCTTTCTGTGCTGAGCTGAGTCTTGCAGCAAGTTCTCCCTTTTCCACTAACAAGCCTTCCAAAGATCTGGAAAGCTTTGAATTTTCCATTTCTGATGAACTTAATTTATGCTGCATCATTTCCAACTCTCTTGCAATCAGCTCTTTTTCTTTCTTTGAATCTGCTGCTTCATTCTGGAATTTTTCTTTTTCTAAGGTGAAAGATACAGCATCATTTTCTAAACTTTGCAGCTTCTGAAGAAGATGGTCTTTTTCATTGGAAAATTGATTTGCATCAGATTTTGCAGCCTCAAGCAGATTTACTTGTGTCCTTACTTCATCCTCTAACCTTCTAATGAATTCAGTAGAATCTATCTCAGTTAACTCTAACTCTTTTAATTTCTCTTGTAGCTTTTGATACTTCTGATCCAGCTCTTTTTTACTTTCAGACAAAATACTCAGTTCTTGGCCAATGTAGTTTCTCTCAGCTGTGACAGAAATAAGGTGCCCTTGAAAGCTAGAAATAGTTTTCAGGTTAACTTCCCTCTCCCTTTCTAATTGCTGACATTTTGCCTGAAGCATTTCAATGTCATTCTCTGTGAATAAGGCATGGTTCTCAATATTAACTTGCTCAGATTTTGAACTACCCCGTTCACTTTCAGCTGCAAGAAATCGTTCCTGACAATCTCTCTTGAGTTTTTCTACATCATCCAACACATCTGCTGCATTAGACAATCTAACTTCACACATCTCCAGCTTGGACTTAAGGTTCTCAGGTTCTTTTTCTAATGCGACTAATTGAAGAGATAATTCCTGCTTATTGACAGAAGCTGATTCATATTTTTCCTTTATGTCACATTTTTCTTCGTTAACAGCTACAGTAGCTTCCTCCAGTTCTGCACAAGCCGAGCTCTTTGAAGTTATTTGTGCCTCCTGGAAGTTTATCTCTGAGTTTAATTGCTCCACTTTTATCTTTAAATCAACATGGTCTGGGGTTTTTTCTATCTCATAGATCAGCTTCAAATTTTCAGCTGTCTGTTGTTTTGCCTCTTCCTGAAGCATTTCAGTGGTTATTTGATTTTCACAGAAATACCCAGCACTCAAAGCCCTACTATTGGAAAATGACAATGCACTGGCATGGTCTGAGGGGCTGGTTATTTTTCCTGACACATTTCTACACTCATGTTCTCCAGAAATTTTCTCAGTGTGATCTTCCATTAATCTTGCTTCAGGGGTCTCAGTTTCATGTTCACACACAGAGGCATCTCCTGCAGCCATTTCCTCAATGGGGATTATTTTAAGATTATTGTTTTTCAGAGCTGAGTTTTCAACAGGCACTCCCAATTTATAAGGACTATTGTTTGCTTGTTCTATGCTCTGCAAGGAATAAGACTCAATCAACTAAAAAAAAAAAAAAGGAAGGGGAAGAATACATATAAGAAAAACATGGTAAGTTTTAAAAGTTTTCTTAAACTAGTAAAACTCCTGCTCTTATGTGAAATAAATAGATATCATCCCTCCCTACTTCACAGGCTCCTTTCTTGCAGAAAGGATTGACACTCCTTTATACACACATCTTTGGCCAAAAAGTTTTAAAGATATTGAGGGAGAAATTTCAGATGAATTTGCTGAAAGACTAAATGCAAAGATACCACATACTTCTGTATTTTGGGAAAATAGGTGTCTACATGACGAAGTGAACTATTACTAGTATTGCTAAGGGGACAAAGATTACTGCTTAAGTACGGATTATTTTTCTTCTTTCTCCAAAAAGTACTACTTCTTCCATGGGGCACAAGTTTAAATAGATTTTACCAGAAAATTTAAATTTGGGTGACCACATATAAAAGGGTTTACATAAAACTCATTTGCATGACAACAATTACTTACATTTTCAATATCTGTGCACAACAGTGAATGAGAACTTAAATCAAGGACCTGTAGTTGGAGTCTTGCTGCTTCGAGCTCCAAAGAGAGATTCTCAGTTTGTTTTCTTTCTGCTGCCAGTTTGCACTCCATCTCCATAGTCACATTATTCAGCTTCTGCTGCCATTCTTCCTTTTCAGATAGATTTTGCTGTTTGAGATGATCTATTTCTTTCCTTTCAGAAAGTATAACTTCTTTCA
Source organism: Daphoenositta chrysoptera (assembly GCA_013397915.1). Lineage (NCBI taxonomy): Eukaryota > Metazoa > Chordata > Aves > Passeriformes > Daphoenositta > Daphoenositta chrysoptera. Next base: position 1,431,268 of record VZRO01003478.1, read on the forward strand.
GCTCTTGTATTTCCTCATTTTTCATATTCTCTTGAACATGAAACTGATCTTCAAGCACCTTGATGGCCTTCTCATATGTCTGACAGAGCATCTGCAGTTCTTCAATTCTATTTTCAAGATTAGATTTTCTTGGAGTAATACTCCTGAGCTCTCTAACAGAGTCCAAATTTTGATCATTACGACAATTTTTAACCAAAATTTCTGTTGCATCCTCTGAAATTACTTCTACAGAACTGTCTGGCTGATTCATTTCCTCCATCCATTTGCATGTACCACTGTTATGAGAATCAACCATCTCACTTACTTCTATCAAACAGGGATTTACAGAAAGATCTGAGGAAGAATTCATGGCCTTATTGTCATCTAATTTAGACAGCATATCATCTTGGCTGGAAGACAGTGACACTCTCACAGAGTCTCCATGAGCACTGCTCAGACTTGTTGACAATGAAGAATTTTCTGCCTTCAGTCTTTCAATACAAGACCTTAGCTCAGAAATCTTTGAGCTCATACTGCAGTGCTGTTCATATAAATTTAGGTGTTCATTCTGGAAAGTCAAAAGCCTGTCTCTTATTTCAGTAAAATGTATCTTAACTTCTTTGCTGGACAATTTTAAATCCTCATAGTCAGAAGTACTGCATTCTTTATGTCTGAAGGACATTTCCTTACTATCAGAACACATTATCAGATCACTGTTATCACTTTGATCCATAAGTTCATCAGGAAGAACAGCTCTCTCAGCTTTTAAATTGCTATCTGCATTCATTATATTATCTTTCTCCTCTTTATTAATACCTGTGGTACCACTGGTTTTTGCATCTTTGAATCCAGAGGCTAATGCAGTGTTCTCGCTCTGCAACCTCTCACACATTTTCTCAAGCTCACTCAGCTGGTTTATTGTTACCTGCAAAGAGGATGCCAGCAACACCGATGAGGGACTTTCACCTATTCCTCTTTTGCCACAATCCTGGGAAATGTCACCATAATTATACTCCAATGAGTGGCCATCTTCCTCTAATACTGTAAGCAAAGAATCCGCAGTTTTCAGTTCTTTAACAGACAGTAGTTCTCGCTGCAGTCTCTCTTTCTGCCTCACGCTTTTCTCAAGTTCTGCTTCCATGCCTTTTAAAGCAGCCTCCAGTTGCATCACTTCTAACCTGCAGTTCTCTAAAGAGAGTTCACTATCCTCAAAATCCATTTGAAGAAGCTCAAGTTTAACCTGGTATTTATTCAGCTCAATGTCCTTTTCTTCCATGGACTTTCTCAACTGTTCTGAACAGAGTCTCTGTTCACAATTAAGATCGCACATTAGAGGCTCATTTTTTGTTGGTAGTTCTTTCCCCAGTTGCTCCTCTTCTTGAAGTACAAGGCCACATTTCTCTTGCATTGTATTTTGTGTTGTCCTGACATTTAACCTTTCCTGACTTAAACAGTCAAGCTCCACAAAAGGCACATGTTGGATGTTGGAAAATTCTGACTGCAGTTGCTGAAGTTCTTGAACCAAACCCTTTTTTATTTCTTCTGAGGCTATTAGTTTATGCAAGATATCTTTGTTCTCACTAAGTACCTGTTTCTCTTGTTCTAATTTTGCTTTTTTTTCCTCAAATTCAATTGTCTGCTCTCTCAGAATGCTCATAACTTTTCCGTTTTCCTCTTCTACTGATTTATACTTTGCCTGCAAAACTTCAAGCTCTGATTTGATTTCTTCAGTTCTTGATTCAATACGCTGTCTTTCCTCCTCGTGTTTTCCAGACATTTCAGAAATTATTTCTTCTCTTTCCTTTAAACTATCATAAATATTTTTATTTGCCTCCAGTAGAGTTACTTGTTCTTGCTTTAAAGCACTGCTTAAATCCCTAAGGGCTGCATTTTCTTCAGTAAGTTCACCAATTTTTTTACTGTACGAGCAAATCATTGAAGACATGTCCTTCTTCTCTGAATCCCACGTTTCAGACATGAGCTTTAGCTGTCTTAGTGAATCCTCAAGTAATTTATTATTGATATTTAAATCCTGAAGCTCCGCTTGTTGGTTTTCTAATCTTTCATTCAGAGTTTGCAGTTGCATGTCCTTTTCCTGAAGAATAGCTGAAGTTTTTTCAACTAATTCCTGACGTGCTGAAATATCTGCTTGCAAGTTACTGATGTGCTGCTCAGTTTCTGTCATGAAACTTTTGTGCATCTGTTCTACTGCAAATAATCTTTGTTCTGTTTCACTTTTTATTTGCAGTAATTCTTCATACTGCCGCTGCTGATTTGAACTCAGCTGCTTTTGAGCTGCTAAAGAACTCTCAAGAAAAGAGATCTGCTTTTGTAAATTGGCCAGATCCTTAGTTTTTCCTACTTCTAGAAGAGCTCTTGTACGTCCATGATCCTCAGCACTGGAGTTAGTTTCTGCAAGTTGCGTATTATCTAAAGGAGTCTTATCCTGGCTGCTTTGTAAATTAACTTCTGCATCTTCAGTCATTTCTGAAGTATCTTTCACTTTGACAAGACAACAGATTTTTTCATATTCACCAAGCAGGTCATGATAGCATTGCTCCCTTTGCAGTCCTTGACTTGCTGCCAGCTGTAACTTTTCTTCTACTTCAGCAACTTGATTAGTGAGCTGGAATACTTTACAGGACATATTTTCTATCTCTTTGCAGTACTTTTTATCAGAACATTCTGCTTTCTGCTTAAGTTCATCAAAAGCTTTTTTTTGTTCTTCTAATTCTGCAGTTTTACGCTCCAGCATATGATTAAGTTCTCTAATCTCTGTGGATTTCCTGTCACTTTCGGTTTGCATCATTCTAAGTTTCTCACTGTGCTCATGATTTTTGCTTTGCTGACTTTGAAGGGAACTCTCCAAGTCATTAATATGAGCCAGCATATCTTCCTTTTCAGACTTAAGTTTATTTATAAGACGATCAGTTTCACTTTTCCACTGAGAAAAAACAGTAGCCTCTTTTTGCAATTCTTCACATTCCCTCTGCTTTAATCCAAGGAGTCTCTGCAAAGCTTCTGATTCTCCCTCCATCTTACTAATTTTACAGTCTTGTTCTTTAATATGATTATCTTTTTCCTTGAGGAGATCTCGGGTAGACTCTTGTTGCTTTTCCATGTCAGCTAAAGCTATTTTCAGGTTCTCCAGTGAAAGTGAGCTCTCTTGCCTTTTAAATTTCTCTTCCAGTAACTTCAGCTCCACTTCCTGAACAGCATTCTTATCTGTAGAAGAAAATACCATCAAATCTTTGCCAGTCAATACTGGCAAGTCTACTGATAACTTTCTAAATGAGTTGTTACTATTTACTTTTACTATTTTCAATTTTCATTCTACTGCAAAGCATTACTCTTAAGTCATATCACTGGATGAAGGATGTTTATATTACTTTAGGCTATCAGGCACTACATACAGTCAGCTTTCCATAGAGGAATTGCAAACGAGAAGTTTTCTATTTTAAATAGATTCTACGAAAACAAATTTGCTGATAAGTTCAGTACACTTTGATTATATTCAAAACAGCATATCTTCAGGAATTGTACATATTCATAGACAAAATCTCCTTTTCATTGACAACAAACTCAATGTTGTTAAAAAACACTAATCATGTCCCCCAGCAGAAACTTTTTACCTAATTCACAATGAAACTTACAAGAATGCAGGAAACACACAGAAAGAGTTCTGTAAATTTAAAATCACAACTCACTTTTCATTTCTTCTGCAAAATTCTGGCTTTGCTTTAGAGATTGCTTGATCTTATTTAGTTCTTCTTCAAGCTGGCGGATCTCTTGCAATTTCTTTTCAAGTTGACAGTTGAGAAGATTTTTCTCCTGTTTCACTTCCTAAACCAAAACCAAATAAGACCATCTTTCATGTAAATTGATAAGGAGATCAAAGGACTCAGTTCATTTAAATCAAAGTAAAGATATTCCATTAGATCCTGTTAAGACTTTGGGCAGCCTGGGTTCCTAAGCACTGCTTGGAAACACAAGCTGAACTTTTTACACTTAATGAATTGACAGCATCTGAGAGATGCTGCCAGTTGATGTAGTCAGTGTGCTCCTTGTTAGCACAGAACAAACAGCTCCACATGACCTCACAGATAGAGATAGGACAGGACAGATTCTACAAAGTCTGAGCTGATGAAGTCAGGCTACTTTTCCAAAGCAGCTCGGTAAACAAATCCCTGCAATGGCACCAAAATCAACATGAAATGTGTAGATCAGATTTCACCTGTCATCTCATGTAAAGACCAGTTCTCTTTCCACTGATCATCATCAACATGGCAACACTGGTCAAATTTTATTTAGAAATGCTTACACTTTCAGACAGTTGCTTTGCAATTAACAGCATTTTCTTTCAAATAAATTGATTTAAAACAACCTCAACAACCTCCAACAAGCAAACAAAATGCACTATCACCACCACCACCACCAAAATAAAAACCTATGTAACTACATTGCACCCAGGAAACCACACAAAAGTTCTTTTAAGGAAACTCATCCTTTTTCTCCAAACTGCTGCGTTCTGGACAACAGATGGCATGGAACTGGCATGGCCTGAATGGAAACAGACTGTCAATTATTCATCCATTTACTACTAGCAGATGGGCATCAGTTCACAAAAGCCAAGCTCAAGAAATGGAAAGGTCTGAATGAAAAAAATTAAAAGCTTCCTGGCATGGCAGAGTTGTTTTTGCAACAACATAAATAAATCACCCTCAGAACATGATTGAAATTGTCACTGCCACTAACAGTTGCCTTCCCTTCTACTCACAGCCTTCCCTACCCACAGTTAAAAAAAAAAAAACCAGTAACATAGAAATTTCAATGAATAAGTTTTCTAGCAATTTTAATAAATTTTCAAAGAAGTCCAAGCATCTAAACCCCTTGCATTCAAAGCTGCATGGACAGATGCAATACAAGCACATGAATTAAACTAGCCTAATGAACTAGTGTTCATTAGAAAACTTAGGATGATGTAAGGAAAGAAAAACAAACAAGTTTAAGGAATTCAAATGGATGAAAGATCCATTTATTTTGATTTGGTGCAAACATTCCCAATATTTGTAGAATCATACACTGGGTTGGAAGGGACTTTAAAGGTCATCTAGTTCCAATCTCCCTGCCATGGGCAGGAACACCCCTTGCTAGACTAGGTGTAGAATTTTTTCCTAACATCTAATCTAAACATACCCTCTGTCAGTTTGAACCCATTCCCCCTTTACCTGCCACTCCAGGCCCTTGTAAAAAGTCCCTCTCTGTTGTAGGTTCCCTTCAGTTACAGGCCACAGCTACGGTACCCCAAAGTCTTTTCTTCTCCAGGCTGAATGAACCCAATTCTCTCAGCCTGTCCTCACAGGAGAGGTGCTCCATCCCTCTGATCATCTCTGATTGGCGGCCTCTGGACTTGCTCAACAAGTCAGTATATGAGAGAGAGCCAGTCAGCTGGGCCAAAACCATGCAAAGTGCTGTTCTAACAAAGTCACATTCCAATAGCTGGGAATGTTCTCAGGCAGTGCAATCTACCAGCAAGAATGTACCTAAATTTTCGCAATACACTAAACCCATACAAATGTTTGTGATGATCTGAACAAAACCCACTATTTTCCCTTAGATTTTTGCAGAAAATTTTGAAGGTGTTTTTTGGCAGAGACTACACCAGGTTATTTTATGTCTGCTGATGACAACTGGCAACAAGCAAAATGAGAGTGTTTAACAAAACCAAACTGTGACGTGGATTACATGGTTATCCAGCTGTTTTTCCTACTTACTCCTGATTCTCCAAATGAAGGATAAAATTTGCATTGAGAGGTCTCTAGTGGCAAAACTGTAACAATTTCAAGTGTAGCTGCTCTGGTTGCCACCAAAGCAAAACAATGTAGCTGAGAACGGAGAGGAGATTTTAAAGTGAAAAGGTTTCTGCATGTGTGAATGAGGTGGTATGGCTGCATACAGAAAATTCTCTGAATTTACCTCCATTTGGGGGAAAGTTTTCCCAAAACTGTATATTTATTGGACTGTCTTATTCTAAGAAAGTTGCATTTTATTTTTTTTAGAGGATGTACTACTTGGACAAAATCACTGAGTTTGACAGTATGAATCAAAGCAGCAATGATTCTAGAATTTACTTTCAAAAATCAAACAAGCATTTTACTATTATTTTATTTTTATTTCAGAACCAAAAGCAAGAATCTCTTGAAACACAATCTATTTTTTAAAAAAATAAGTCCAACATGAACTAGAATAATTTCAGCAGCATTACAGCAATGAATCCTAACCACACAGCCAGTTTCAGAAACTGCACTAATTTCCGTGATGTTAGGGAAGGACTTATTTTGTGTTACAACTAGGATGAGTTATTAAGATAGTCCACAAAAGTGCTTAAAGATTGCTTATGGGGAAAAACCCAATTGTGAGCAAATGCTCTAAAGTATTAACTGTTTACAAATTGCTGATTAATGGTATTAATTCTGCCAAATACTCCTCAGATTTGCTTACCTCAAAGCTTCTTGTCAGATCAGCTTCCTTAGCTTGGGCTGCTGATAGAGCCTGCTCTCCTCTGCACAGCTTCTGGGTGAGATCGCTGGTGTCGTGTTCCAAGCGTTGTTTCACTGCCATTACCTGGAAAACCAACATTGTAATCACAGGCATATACAGCTTCCTTTAAACTCCCATTCTTGAACTCAACATCCTATTACAAAATGAAACTATGGTATTTTATCCCACCATGAACCCAAGGGTTGCTTTACTGTTGTTTAGAGAAAAGCTGCTTATTGCCTTTCCACTCCTTTGCCTCTGAGCAAAAAGATGGGATGTCTGTACAATACATCATTTTGAGACTGTCTGAAATCAGAATAATTCATCCAACTTGCAGCTACATCACCACAATGCTATCTGTAGGATACAAATGAGATTGGAATACAATTGCCTTTTTGCTGAACTATGTGAATAAGAAAGTTAGGATCATAACTGCACTCACTGCTCTGTTGACACATGTTTTATAAAAATTGAACATGTTTTAACTCTTTCAAAATAGTCCTAGATTAAAAAGGAAGGAAATGCCACTAGTGGGTCAAAAAAGTCTCTTCTGATGTTATTAAGTAATAAATTACTTTGAGAAGGAAGAAAAAGGTACTTATTGTCCTCTCAATTAAATGAATCTTTCAGTAAGCATATACAAAAAAATACGCATATAATAAAGATGCCTCCAGTAAAAACATTTAACTGAATGTAGTCCCACAGCTATATTTCTAAAATAAAACAATCCTGCAAGAAAGCTTTTGGCAGTCTTAGAAATGATGTTTCAGCTCAGACTGTCTGCAAATGGGGCTTCTCAATATAACTTTGAAGAACTTGTGGCCCTTTTTAGAAATTCAGTCAGCTCTGCTACTTGAGATATGCTCTCAAGGGGCTTTTGAGGCTTTAAAACATTCCTCTTTTCTGGTCACCCGCTCCTGAGGCTTGTGCTGCTTTCTAACTTTTGTTAGAAAAAAGTTTGTGATAATTAATGTGTTCTAATAGCTAGCTGCTGCCAAAGCCATGGAAGACCTCCTTCATACAAGGAGGATGTTCTTCCTTACACAAACCCTGACACTCATCTGATTTTGTGGAGAACCAGTTCAATGAGTTAAAACTGATAGCAAACACTTGGCTTTGCATACACATATGCTAATTTAAATGTAAGACTTTCTTTGCTTTTTTATCTGCTCTATTAGGTCTCTCCACGATCACATGAGGAGTGCATGGCCAGGGTATACAAAAATGGGACTTTTTCCAAAAGGCAACAACCTGTTGGTCAGTAGCTCTATCAGCAAACTACATCTCTGCATGTTTTTTTTTACATAAAGTGTCTTGTGATCAGCCTTAGCTGCTCCTCATTCAGATTTATTTTACCTGCACTTTCTGCATTTACATCTCCTTCCCGGTGAGAAGTGGACTAGCCACAAACTTTTAAAAGTCTATAATTCACATTTAAATACATATTATTTCAGTAAGATGTGGTAAATACAAAACATCTAATACATACCATAAAAACAATAATACAAGATGCCACATTAATTATTTTTTTGCTTTATTTATAATTAAATGAAGGCAGTACTGTTGAGACAACTAAATACCACTCTAGTAGCGGACTTTAATGCTAAAAGAGAAGCTTACTTTGTCAAATTCGGCCTGCAGAACATTGAAGTCATTTTTGGCTTGCTGTAGCTCCTGATTCAGTTTGCTTCTTATCTGGTTGCACTGCTGATCCAGCGTTTGCAAGGAACGCTGCTGACAAGAGAGTTCCTACAGAATAGTGGCAGAGAAGCAAAGAAATAACCACATGACCACAAGTCCCTATTTTGGTTACTGTAGAAATAACAACTGATTTTTATCAGCAGGTACTGCCTGCTCAGGGACACTTGTCTTACACAGCAAACAACAGTTTAAACCCATCTTTGGTTCATAAGGCAATTGCCACATAGGCAAGAATAACATTAACCCAATTTATATCATCCGCTTAACAACTTCATTACTGCAACATTCCTGTCACAGAAAGGGAAAAAAAATAATCTAAAACTAGTGAAAGTAAGAGTGATAAACTTTTCCATATTAAAGGTAAGTTTCATATAAGAACTACGTTAGAGTACAAGTAGACAAATTCATCTCAGCTATTACTTACTTACCATACTGTAAGGTTGATTTTTTCCCACAATATTGCACAAATTTTGTTGCAAGAAGATGTAATACAGAACCTTTAAACTGGACTTGACAGACTAATATTATAAATAAATGAACATTAGACAAACTTTCTAAGAACCTGTAACAGCTCACAGATCCTAAACATTGCAGAAAAAAAGAGAGTTCTCAATTAATGGCCTTGATGAACAACTTAGAATGGCAGTATGTGAACTTACATATTAATCTCATTAAGGCCTTTTTTTAGCTGATTAAAAAAAGGAAAAACCAGGACAGAAGGTTTATGGGCCTTCAACCCATTTTGATTAATACACTGATGCTACAACTATTCAGATATAAAGATCAGTTTTTCCAATTTACCACTTCTAGACAAGGTTCAGTATCAATTTGAGATCCTGAGGTAGCATGCAGACTAACAGACTTTGTAAAATCATTTTCACTCAAGAGTGCTGGTAGGAGCACTGTTTATTGGCTACCCCAGCAGAACTCCTCTGCTAATTATTTTATCTGTCTGGACATACCTTAGAGAAAAGGTTTCAGGTTAAAAATTTGACACAAGAAGCAGTCTTCCTCAGGGCAATGCCCTTATTCAATCCCCAAAGCAAACTTAAAATGCCCATCTGAAATGGCACTATCACTTCCAAATCTATGTCCTGGATTTCCTAACACTGATTACATTATTAAGCTTAAAAAGAAAAATATAAAGAGTTTATCCCTAATACAGATCAGTATTAATGCTGTTAATACTAAATATAAGTTCATTCGAGAAATGTTCCTGGGATAGAGCTACACTTTTTCTCTCTGCAAGAGCGGGCATGAAGGAAATGAAAGACACTTATGCTAATTGACTATATTAACATCTTCTGAGCATGAACCAGAATTAGAATAATAGAGATATAATCCGAAAGAGATTATTTTCTTCTGTGTGAAATGCATGAAAAATTAACTCAGATTCCACAGAAATAACTGAGTTGGTTACTAAGTGTGAGCTCACATGAACATAATTCTATGAAAAATGGAGCCTAGTTTCTCATGGATTTGCATCTCATTCCATCTCTCAAATGTTCTCTATTGTCCAGTGAATACCAACAGAATCCTGCACCTCTCCAACAGCGTCTGCCCTCTATTGTGATGTTTGTTTTCCATTTTTTCAATTACCTTTGCAACTTTTACCTCTCTGTCAAATGTGATTGCAATTAACAGAAAAGTATATACACAAAATAAGCCAAGTGATTTCATCTCCTCAACAAGTCAAATTTAAAAAGTTCTCCCTGTCTTACCTGTTGGTATTCTTTTTCCTTTGCCTTTATTTTCTGTTCTAAAGACTGACGAGCACTCTCAGCATTTTGTCTTTGGCAATTCAGTTCTTCTGACAATCGCTTCACCTTTTGCTCCAACATTTGAACCTGTAATAATTTAGTTATCAGTCACAAGTGTTAAAGGTGCAAGTGATATTTCATTTAAATATATAAGCACTCATATAAAAAACCACTACTGTCAGCTACTACAATTGTTCTAGCATTCATATAATCAAAGTACCTTTAGCTAGTACCATATAAATTCTTAGCAATCCAAAGTACAGAAGTCATCAAAACTCATTCTTCTTTATGTTAGTGAGAAAACACGTGCGTATATATAGAAAGAGTGTGCATAGGTTTATATGTATGTATTAGGTGTGTATGTGTATATATGAGTGTACACACACAGTAATACAAACATCTATAGATAATAGATAAGATAATACATCTTTATATATATTTTACATTCCAGCAAATCTTTTTTATATTTATATAATAAGACAAGAGATAAGATATATCTATCTTTATATATATTTAGATAATATAATAAGAAAATCAGTGTCTTTGACAGTCTGCAGAAACATGTTACATCTGGCACTGAGAATAGATTGTATTTTCCCTACCTCAGGTTGCTATCAACTAAAGAATGACTGCTATCTGCTAAGCAACTACACGTTTAGAGTGAAAATTAATGGATATTCCATTGAATTTCAGAGTGATTCAGCACGTTGATATGGACAGAAAAAATAAGCAACTATCTTAGTTTACTACAAATGAGTATCTTTTACAATTTAAACTTTAATTTAAAAAAAACAAATCAGCAGGCAATGTTCTAGGTTCACCTCCACGTTAAATAACAAATAACTTGTTATTTGACTCCATTGATTATGTCAATATTGTGTCACCCAAGAGAGTGAAGCATTGTCCACCTAACTTTCCAAACAAAAAAATGTAATTTTCATTCCAGACCAAATCTGTTAATGCAAAATATGTAGGTTTTTTTTTCCCCCAGAGAATAAGAAAAATGGCAAAGGGTGAATGGGACTTCCTTTTTTCAGCAACAAGAGCTGTTTACCGAGTTAATGAAACAGTAGAAATAGCAAAATAAAAAGCAGGTAGTTGTATTGGGATGTCAGGTTATTAGGCAGAGACTGCAGGGATCATGAACTCTTGCACAATCACATGGAAATTTGATTGCAGAAACGCTGCAGATCTCACAAGGAGTGAAAATACTTGATAACACAGAGGTGCTATGGTTGAGGTCTGTGAATAGCACCAGTGACAGAAGTATACAAGGCGGGGGTGCCAGGATTAAATCCAGGCTACAAGGCAAGAATTAAATGCAAAGTCTCAATGCAGTTCTACCTTTAAAGTCCAGGGTGGGCAGGCAGAGAACCAATTCCAGTGCAAGAAAGAAGAAACAGAACAGAAAGGAGTCACCTTCAGATGGCAGGACCAAAGAAACCTTCTAGGGCAAGATGCACTGCACCTCAGTTCCAATGGTGGCAAGTCCCACTCCTCCTTGTCCTTCCCCAAGCATGTTTCTAGATACACAACCTTGCCCCTGCCCTTGGGCTGCTTTTAATCCCCTTAGATTCCTTAGTAAAACAATTCCACTCACTTAAACCCATAGAAAATTAACAAGGGAAAATGAAACATGTAATACCCTAAACAAGGGAAAATTGAATACATAGAACCCTAATATTTTAGGAAGTTGAATCAAGTCATTTGTGGACCCAAATAAATTAAAATAAAGCCCTTTCCGGAGAAATTGAGCTGTCAGATTGGGTCAGCTGTCTTCCCACAAACTCACCACGATGATTGACTTTATGACGTCAAGGAGCTATGTCAGGAGTTTGATTTTCCCTTACCCAGTCAAGAATTCCCCTAAACTAGGTTCCTCACAGAATTACCAATAGGCAAATGTTGCTGTCCCTCTGAGAGGGCAAAGTGGTCAAGGTTTACATGCAAACATGCGAAGATTTATTTTTTAAGGACCAATACAGGAGCTGTGGGAAACAGCAGCTTACAAATATACTTAAGTAGCATGCAGAAACTTGCTGACAAACATGGGCAACTATTATACCCAGGGAAGATACACACAGAAACATCTTTTTCCCTTATCCTGTAGATCTATCAAACTAGTAGGGAAAAAAAGTTAAAAGATAGATGAAAATATGAAGATTCCAGAAATTATGACATCTGTGCACTAATTTCAAATTTTTTAAGTGTTGTGAAAAAGGATTTTAGGAGGTAATGCAAATTGATTAATCAAGGAAAAGAGTTACTTGTTACCTTCCGCAGTTTGAATTATTTTAAGCACTGGCATTCTTTGCATGATTATGAGCAAAAATCAGAACCATTTCAGATTTTTATATGTATTTACGTACACTCTGTAAATTCTTGACTAAAGAAATTGTACTATTATATTGATTTTTACTATGAATTCAAACTCCTTAGGATTGGGATATGAAATTCCATTTAGAAACTGCATATATTCTTAATCTTGCGTTGCATTTTTACCCAGACATATTTAAAATGAGCAATTTACAATACAAGGACTACGCCCCCACAACATCCTGTAGTATAAGCAATAGATTCTGATTTTCAGCCAAAGATGCATGACAGGCTTTGTCAGGTCAGAACTTACCACCAGATGTCATTGTTGCTCTATGCAACGTGATTAGTAAATATTTTTCAGAATTCGAGTCAATCTTACCTGAGTATGAAAATTACTTCTTCAGGTGGTATAAGAACCTTCCAGAAAATGGGCAACTGCTTACATGTATTAATGTTTTTACACACAATACATATCAAACTACCATATCCTCCTCAAAACTCAATCCTCAGTAAACTCTTGAGAAACTTAGTCTGAGAACCTTGGTTCTTATTAAAATGGCTGAAAACTGACACAGAGGAATACTGGCAATGAATTGTTAGGACAGTCAGAAGACGTGTGAGGCAACATTTTACCTGTGTGGTAGCTTGATCAAGCTGTGTACTCGTTTGAGTCAGTTTATCTCTGGTTTTGTTCAGAATTTTATCCTTCTCTGTTAATTCCAACTTCAATCTGTCCAGCTCCAGTTCAGTCTCTTGATGTTTATTCATATGGGACCTCTTAATTCTTTCTTGAGCTTGCAGTTGCTGTTCTAGATCTTTAATAATGGAATTTAGTTCTGAATTTAAAAAACAGTAAAGATTAAGTATACTTTCTGCTTTGGAAGGTACCTCTTCCAACACACTTCCAAGTATTTAGTATGTTTGATAACAACCCAATTTCCTGACACAGGCAGACGCCCTGTAAAATTTTCAGCAAGTTAAATAAGTTTTATCTGTCTTCTACTATGACATCAATGACTAAAACTATCAAGACTGAAAGACAGTTGACTCTAAATCAATAATTCCTACCTCATGAAAAAGAACACAGAAACATAAGATCTCAGGAACAAGTGCTGAAAAGGCAAAGACAATTTGTTCCTCTGCTGGTTTATTTTTGTTTGGTTTTGTTACTGTTTTAAAACATGCAGAAAGATGTCACTTGAAATATCTAGTATATTTTTTTAATAAGCATATCCACTACAAGCATTTGCCTGGGGCAACTGTGCTTCCAAGAGACTTTTCAACTATTTGGTATCTGTACCCAATTCATTCTTTTTCCTGTCTCAAAACTGCATACATATAAAACTAAACCAAGTAATATTCTCACAGTATGCATCAGTAAGAGTTTATCTTCCAAAAACCACAACACAATTCACAGTAGAAAACATAAGTTAGCTATATGGAGCATTATCCAGAATTACTATTATCTGGTTTTGGTTTGGCTTTTTTTTTTTTTTTTTGTTAAAAGAAGTCCTGTCTTCCTGATTCTGAATTTGTATGGCTTCCAAGTTGAAAAAGTCATCAAAATTGAAGCTCTATGTGAAGTATTTGAATGAAGAGTTAGGAGAGTACAGGGACTTGTAAAACAGTGGAAAAGCTGTCCAATGAGTACAGATAGCAGGCTCAAGTGAATGCTCAACAAATCCCCAACAAACCAACTATTTCCTCTTTTACAACTATCAGGTATCAGGAATGAGTATTTCTTCATGTCAGTATATGCAATACAAGACCATATCTTGGGTTTTGGTTGTACTTTTTGCAGCATACTTCAACTTGTTCTTCTAGTAGCATCAATTATGGACCAACTCACTTATGCATTAAGCATGTTCAATCATCAAATTTTTAAGACAGTTATTGCTCAGCCAAAAATATCAATAGTATAGAAAAATAGGGAAAAAATGTAATTGAATTTAACAGTGAGATGCAATGAAATACTGAAAAGTTTTTTCAGCTGTTTTAAGAAGATTGTTCCATGAGCAGTGGCATTAATAGAGAAGAGCATTTTTCCTGTTAGATGATGTCCCCTACTCATCCCAAAAACACAAATTGTTCCCTTTCAATTCTCACACTCCTTATGTAAAAGATACCACAGCTTGTAGGTAATCTCTGTGTACTGGCTGATCACTGAAAATGCACCAGCAGCCAACAGGGCCAGCTGCCAAAGGCAACAAGAAGAATCTTTCTCTTCCTTGCTAAAGCACTAATTTCAATACTTTGCACACCAGCTTTCATGAAACCACACAGGAGACTGCCTCTGGGTCTTAAAGAAATGCACCAGATACCTTGGTTCTGTGCTCTCAGCTGGATCATGAGGGAAGAGTTACAGTTCTCAGCAAAGCTGTTGTCAAACTCGCTCTTCTCTGATATAATACTTGAATTTGCTTCTTTATCCCATGGAAAAGAGGATGCTGCAGAACTTCCCCTTGCAGGTGTTTCTTGGTTTCTAGCTGGTGTCTTTTCCTGTTGCCATGAAAACACGGATGAGGAAGCCTGATGCCGAGCAATCTCTCTGTGACTCAAAGAGCTTTGAGGATGAGGCTGGTTTATTTTCTGTGTCCAAAAAAAGAAAAGTATGTACCTTTACACAGTCCCTTACCCAACACATAACAAAATAACTAATTTAATATTAAGTAGTTAATAGTTCACCATCATTTCACATTGTTAGAAGATCACAGCACCCACCAGTGCAAAGTACAGATACATGTCATTATTTTTTATGCTATGTAAATGAAATAACTTTAGCCCAAGTATCCAAGCATAGCTAATACTTATAAATACAAAACAGGATATAAAAAATAGTATTTTGATCTGTGTATCTTTATAAGTAACATACAAAAATTTTTGTCTTTCTCAAGATAGATCCCAGCACTTATCTCCCACATTTTTCAAAATCAAAGCTTATATTTTTGCAGGCAAATGAAGACAAGTAAGTTGCAAAAAAAAAAAAAAAATAGAAGTCTAGACTAACACATCTGACATTTGACCAACATTTAGTTCTACTGGAAAAGCACAGGTAAATTCAAAACAGATTTAATTATTTAAACTTATAAACAGAGTACCCCAAAACTGCTATAATAAAATCTGCCAGGTACAGTCTTTCAATATTTTCCCATGGAAAAATTACACAGGGCCAAAGTAGTAAATTTTTTTCCTCCTTCTTAAGTGAAAAAAAACCCAAACAAACAAATCCTCAAACAGTAAAGCCCCTATTGTATTTTTAACTGGATTTTAAAATGCAGCTCATTTGAATTATTTTTTCTTAAACTAAATCCCTAAACCATGTAAAACACAGTGTGACATCTCCATCAAACCAGAGAATATGCTGTTATCTAGGAACAGCTGTGCTAAGACCAGAAATCTGTATTATATTGTCCAGAATGCTGTGTCCAATCCTGTAAAGTAACTTGTTAACAAAGAGCAAAGAAACGTAACCATGCATGCAGTAATCATTTCCCTTTTATGCCATTTCCCTTATATGCCATTTAAGTTTACAGTTTCTGAGACAAAAGTTTGAATCCAGAATTAGCCACAATGGCTACCATATGCTTCCTGGAATCATACTTCTGGAGTCTGAATTTATGGGGTATTCCTTTTTCAAACTATGTGTTCCTGATATATTACTTCACTTTTTTTTTTTTTAAGCTGAATTTTACTTACCATCTTAATTATTGCAATTATTTAGTGGTAGAAAATACTGTGTGGTCTTCAACCATATTATTCATACTGTTCTTGTTCAGAACACTAGTCAATATGCTGAATAGCACAGGTGTCTTTACCAAGCCTTTTCAGGCTCCTCTGTTGACCATTCCCCAGTAAAAACTGACCATTTATTGCCACTGCACTCAATCTTTTCCTTTAAATTTGCAAGAACTCCCTTTATCAATTTTTTCTGTTTCATCAGTGTTTTGTGGATATCAAACAACATTATACCCAGTCACACTTAACTTACACATTCTCTGATTTTTTCTTTAAAAAAAATTCCAAATGGTCTGAAAATACGAGGCATGATTTCTCTTTATCAATAAATGGTTGACCTTTTCTCCATACACCTACACATGCTTCAATAAACATATTGTGCCATGTTTCTAACAATTTGCCCAGGACAAAATGTTCGCCTGATTAAACTGTATGTCCAGGAATCAGCACCATAAGTAGGCTTTTTTTCTAAATGCCATCATCCTTGTCCCCTTCCAGTGTCAAGAGAAGAATGAGGCAATATTGCACATCACAGTGATTCAACAGTACCACACTGCAGTGCCCTATCAATGGGCAAATATTCTCTGTATCTGGTGATTTTTTTATTGCTATTCATTTTAACAATCTAATTTAAGACTACTTCCGACTTTTCAATTCGAGGCTGTGCCAGATTCAACCCCAATGAAGAAAGGCTCTGATATAGAAAAGTTTTTCAATCTTTACATAGTAAGTACTAAATAAAAAATTATTTCACATTTTCTAAAATGGCTTTTTCCTTGAGGGCTTTCACATCTTATTCATCTTGTTCTCAGAGATTAGCTAATACTGTTCCTCCTTCTTATATGTTTGAAAGATTTATGGGTTTCTATTTTCTAGGTGTGAATTATTTCTCACTATCTTTTTCAAGGGTATTTCACTATCCTGTCGTATTTAACTTGGCATAACTGACACCGTTTTATCTTGTCCTTGCTTGCAGGAGACTTCCAGTTTCTGAAAGATGTGTTCTCATTTTTAATGTCCTTCTTTCCTTTGCTATTCAAAGAGGTTGGCTTTTCTGAATAGTCCAAAATTACTTCTGAATGGCAGTACACACAGTCTCTCTCTTTTTCTTTTGAAATTATATTTCATGTGATGTAGAATATATTTCATTAGTTTTCCACTTCATTTTCCAAGTTCACTTGGTGGTTACTTTTTTAGGTATCACACAAACCATTCCTAAGACATACTTACCTTAAGCTGGATGGTTCTCAGTTGTAATTCTAGCTCTTTATTTTCTTGTACTATTTTCTTGTATTTTTCTTCTAGTTCTTCAAACTTGACACCTACAAAGACATGGTGAATGCTTCTTAATAATCTACCTTTGTCTGACCAGTTTTTTCACTCAATCCGGCCAGGTTTTTTTACTCTTAGGGGTCCCTTCCAATTTGAAATATTCTATGAATCAATGATCTTAATAAATTTAAGATCAAAGCTTTCAAAGAAAAGTATCTCCCCAGGAATACAATTTTAAATAAATTTATTTAAATAATTTTAATCTTACCCCTATTTCAGGAGTGTCATGCTTGACATTGCCACTAACTGCACCCCTTTTCAGATACCCATAAAGTAAAAAGAACAAGAGTGTAAGAGATAATTTCAGATTTCCCACTGGAGTAAGACTGAGATGCCAAACTCACAGAACATTTGTTCACAGCACTGAAAGAGGTAAATAACATGTCTAATATTGAACACACCAAAGTTTTTCAGCATAGAAAGCATAAGAGTATCTGGCTATAGAACTGTTCTCCACTTAAAGAAATTTTCTTTCATTTTTCTATTTCATTCAAATATTTTAAACCTATTTGATGTCACTAATTTGAAGATAGAAGTGATGCTTTGAAATGGATACAGAGCATTAATTGTGTAGATTATCATGCACAGGAACAGTCTAAACAAAAAATAATTTCCCAAAGAAATAACATATTTACCTGTTGACTGCAGTTTAGTTAAAGTACCTGTGGTACATGGAGAAAGAAACTTGCTCCCCATTACATGAAGGGAAGAGCTGACACCAGGAACAGGCATTCAAAATATTACTGCAGTCTATTGAAGGATATTTTATTACTATTCCATGTCCATCAATGTAGCATTGAAAAGATGTAATATTTTTGATGTGTTCAATTTGCACTAATAATTTTTTAAAATTGACACCTAGGGTGCTACAAATTAGACACTCTTATAATAACCTATGTAAGAGCAATTGAGCAACTCAGTACAAGTATAATGTTTAAAATACTCCACCTTCCAAGAAAACTGACAGTCGACTATCTGTGCTGGATGGAGAAAAGAATCATTTACCATTATTACTTTGAACTGGTGTTAAAGGCGCAGTACTTTTCTGTGGAGTGCCACTGAACGATACATCTCCTGCAGTCAATGCTTGCTGACTTCTCTCAAGCTCACATTTGCATCTGTTCAGGAAAGAAGCAGCAGCATAAATTAATCATGGAAACTAAAAAGTTAATTACTTTTAAGAGCCTAACTTACACTAATAATTTATCTGATTCTATGCACTTAGTTTAAACATCAAGTCAAGACACATCCACNTAAACAAAAAATAATTTTCCAAAGAAATAACATATTTACCTGTTGACTGCAGTTTAGTTAAAGTACCTGTGGTACATGGAGAAAGAAACTTGCTCCCCATTACATGAAGGGAAGAGCTGACACCAGGAACAGGCATTCAAAATATTACTGCAGTCTATTGAAGGATATTTTATTACTATTCCATGTCCATCAATGTAGCATTGAAAAGATGTAATATTTTTGATGTGTTCAATTTGCACTAATAATTTTTTAAATTTTTTTTTTTAAATAATTAAAAATAATTTTTTAATTAATTACACACACTTTCAGAAAAGTATGCATACTTCATGAAAATGTAAGGGAATACTCTCCATATTTTTCATGTGCTCCATTTACATCACTACCCAAAACACCACAGCAGACAACCCATTCGAGTGACTTCTGTGAGCTTGAGGAGTTAAAAGGGCGTCCAGTTACACCATCTAACTAGCTTAGAGGCCATACAGTAACTGTCATGCTGCTCAGTGAGCATAGGTTGGTAAGAGGATAGTTCCAGGCTGTAGCCCACTGCATCAGTGACTCCACACTTGCCTTTTTTATTTTCCCCCTCTTTTACAGCACAATGCCAAGAACTCTCCCAGAGGAGTGTCAGTTGGGATGAAACGGCAAATGACTGTGTACCAAACAAAATGTAGACAAATATAAAATAAAAAACAATTGCCAAGAACAAGGTACATGCAGTACCTTGTATTATATTATATGTATATTATATAAAATGTAATGAACAGTTATGTAAAATAATATAATGGGAAGGGGGAACTCAGCAAACCAGACTTAATTGTGGGAATAGATAAATGGAACACATGTCCTCAGCTCACAACCTCTTTGTTCCAACATTTGACAGCAGATACAGGGAACATCAGTGAGGTTCTATCACCCCTGTTGAATCTCACTAGATTCTTCATTGATGGATCTCAGCAACACCTTGCACAAAGTTGGTGTTTCCACATGCTATAAATGATTGTGTTGTATTATTTCTCACAGCAGTCAAGTACCTCAACTCTCTTTAGTTTTCACAAAAATGAAGGGGCAAAGAGAAAAAAAAAAAAAAAAGAAAGAACAACATAACTTCCTCATTATTTGCTTCTATCAGGACATGCACGAGTCATGCCATCCAAAAGTTTAAGGGAGCAAACAGAGTTCAGGCTGTGAAATAAAAATAAACTAATACCCCAAGCCCTAAAGAACCCTGGTATCCCAGACTCATTCCTCTCTGTGACAGTAATTTGCATTACTACTACTAGCAAAACAAATTATTGCATAGACAGAACACTCAGCCTTATGAACACACAGTTTCAGAAATTCTTTTATTCAAGAATGGAGGGCATCTCTCCTATGAGAGCCAAGTTTAACAGGTGAGAGCCCTTCACTCTGGGCAACTGTTCCACGTGTGTGGCACCCTTAGCAGAAAAAGGATGGAAGATGTGCCTGCATTACAGAAGATTCTTTTGTTGTATGACTTGCATTCCACTTCTACAGACAGCACACAGACACTGTCTCAGCAGTGTTGATAAGTCAAGGTGTTATGAACTAGGCACCACTCTACCAGAACAACTGGATTCTGTGTCTCAGTCACAGTACCACTGCTTTTGGCAGCTTCCTCTATGACTCCAATAGAAGTTGCTGACTCCTCCTTTCAGAGCTCAAAGTTTATTGGTAGACTTCATCTTCCAGAGTGAATTGTTCATGTACTTTGCTTGCAATGCCAAGTTCTTTGCAGGTTACTTTTGCCAAGTGTCTCAGTTGTGTCAGCTTTTTTGGTTTGTTTAAACAAACAAACAAGTTTTTTTAAAAAATCACAGAATGGATGGCTCCCTTTTCCCAAGACACTGCAGAATTCCCTCAAACAAACAGGAACTACAGCCACTAACTGCTTCAAGTGGCACAAAGGCTCATGTAGAAGTTTGCATATGCACCTGTGTATGTAAAAACACACCAATGTTTTGAGACTTCAGTAAATTCTGAAGGAAGTATGACATGAAACTAAAAGACATTAAAGGACACAGGAAATGAGCAAAAAAATGACAAAACAGCCATTGTAAATATGTTAGAGACATACAGCAAGTCCTCACCTTTTCAGTTCTTGTTCTAGCCTTTCAATATCCTTCTTGCTGGAATTCAGCTGACCTGACTGAATGTTGACCTGAGATTCTTTTACTTGAAGATCATGTGAAATTTTCTGCTTTGCTTTCTCAAGATTGTCACACAATTCCATCAAACTCTGGTTTTCTCTTTTTAGTATTGCAGATTCATTTTTTTCATTTTCAACCTAGTTGGAATATAGAGACATTTTTGAAATTATCAACTCCTCTCTATACTTCAGTGCATTTATTATTATTTTAGTAACACAAAGTTTACATGCTGTTATTTTCTTCCTAACACTTCAAAATCCTGACAGCTCTAAAAACCTCAGATGTACACATTGTTTAAATATTCTTGGGTGTGAACAAAACCCACATTTCCTGAAATTCAACTCAGTGACATTAACAGTTTCTATTTATTGACAAGATACAAGCTCTTCAAAAAATTCATCAATCCCTAAATACTAATAATCCTTACTGGTCCACATTCTTCACTGATCATCTCACTTCCCTTTCCAGCCTATCTTTAGCAGCCAGAAGACCTTGGCTCACTCCACAGAGTCTGCACAATCTTTATTAAGGGTCACAGCTTTGGAGATAAAGTCTGGCAGGAAAGACGTCCTTCTCCTCCTTGGAGAAGCAAGCATCCAAGGGGCATCATCTTTGGCACAGTGTTGTTCTTTTGACTGAAAAATAGTATTACCTACTGCTTCTGAGAGTTTTAAAGCACCCTTTCTTTTTGTTTGGGGAGCACAGTCCTTCATTGGAATGGTTAAAACAATTTCCTGGAAACTCATGGGAAGAAACTCTAAGAAAACTACTAGGCTTAAGATTTTCTAGAAAGTTATAGCAACATAAAGGGACTAACAGGCAACCTTTGTAAATTGTCTCTGAGCTGTAGTAAGATATTACAAAACAAAATTGAACCAAATGGGTCCCTGCTAATCTGAAGCATGGGAGTACCCTGACCAAGAAGGTCTCTGGTCCCCTGGTTAGAGGGCTGATAGGGTAGTTAAATGAAGTGTAAAATTATAGCCATAAAAATGAAAAGGAACACCAAATCCTAAACCCCCAGTCTCTACAAGGAAAAAAAAAGAATTACATAAACTAAGTAAAAGATTACGGGTATCAGTAGGCCAGGTGAAATAGGAAGAGGCTGCCAACTGTGCAGCTCTGGTATATAAAACAGGCCCAGTCATCACAGATTTTAATAGGTATATGTAACAATAAAGTGTTTATTTTCCTAATCATAAAGAGCTGTACAAAAACCTCAAAGTGCACATAAACACCTGGAAATGGACAATCAGATAGGAAGCAGGAATTACATTAACAACCAAAAAGAACTAAACAGAGGGAAGAATATGATGAGTATGAAGTAAGATGAAGATAAACTGTTTATAATTCTGAGCTACCTTTCCTTTCAGTCAGAGAGAAGAAGCAAAACAGTGACCCATCCCCTAAAAACAACAACAACAACCACCAGATAATAAACTGTTGTAACAGTGTTTGGCATGGAGAATGGCATCTCGGGTTACCTTCTGTTTCTGTTTCTGCAAAGCTGCCTCCAAAGTCTCCAGCTGGTATTGCCTTTGCTGACGCTCCTTTTTAAGCTTATCCACTTGACTTTCCAGCTCGTGGATCTTCTGCAGGACTCTGGGGGAGAGGCCCTCTTTCCATTCCTCCACAGCCCAGCTCATGCTGGCCGGATCCTTGTTTCACACAAAATGGATAGTATTATGCCTGAAACACGAAAACAACTACAATCAGACCTTCCAAGAGGTTAAGTAAGCATCACGTTTAAATAAATTGCATTTTTTAAGCTTAGCAGCAATTAGAATGCAGCATTCCACAACCGTACAGGCTTCCTAATCTAAAAACCAAGCAGCAATTTAAAATATTAGGTACTATTTTGACGCATTTCTATGCGGTTAGGACCACATCATAAAACCTCACTCCAATCGATCTCCTGACAGCAATAGGGTTTATACACTTAGACCTGCGTTTGACAGATCTACCTCAGGTGGCACCTCCTTGCGCAAACACACGGCTCCGGACGAGGTGTCAGCGACGCTTCTTTATTTACTTTTCAAAGCAACGCGGCTGAGCTCGGAGCACCTCAGAGTAACCGAAGCCAGAGACCAACGACAGGCGGGGAGAGCCCTCACGAGACGGGGGCCACTCGGCAGCGTCAGCCCCGCGCCCGAGCGCTCACTCACTGTTAAGCGCCGCTCGAAGCCCGGCGACAGCGACGCAACCCCGGCAGCGGCTGCGGACGCGCCCCGGTGCCCGCAGCCCCTCAGGGCCGGGGCCGCTCCCGCCGCGACTCAAACGCGGCGCCACCGCCCCGCGGCC
>VZRO01003478.1:1454396-1466652 GCA_013397915.1 Daphoenositta chrysoptera
GAGGGCATGAGGGGGGGGAAGGGGAGGGGCGGAGAGCTGCAGGTGTGGGGTGTATCGGCAGCGCCAGAGCTTTGTCCAAACCCGCCTCCCCAACCCCGAAGAGAACCTGAGTTATGAGAAAAGGAACGAAACGTGCTGTCCAGGTCATCACCCATTCACTAGAAAAGATCAACGGAAGGATCCCGAAGTGCTTTCATATTCAGTTCTGCTCCCGGGGGTTGGGGTTCGTTTTTTCTTTAGCTTTTTGGAGGCAAAGGGAGGCAATTTAGCCCAATATTACACACGTTCTACCCAGAAATACAAACACACTCAAAAAGCCCCAATTAGTTTGTAAGTATGGTCTAACACGGAGCATAGAATGGACATGGCAACAGTGAAGGCTGAAGGATTCTAAGGTTCCTGTGAACTTCCCTGGGTACCTGTGACTGGTTTTTCAAACCCTCTGGTATTCCTCTCCCTAACCCCCAGCCGCCTCTCTGAGGGAAGTTTTGGATTTGAAGCGCAATGTTCCTTTCCATTAGATTCCGTGACTTGCAATTCTATGATCTGATTATCATTTTACCTATTTAAATGCCCTGCCTCTTGTAATCGTTCTGAGAATATTTACTCAAGCACTGTTCTTTTAATCATATTTAGGAAATCGAGTTTAACAAATCTTCCCTGAGAAGTTAAACAGCTCACCAGTCGGCTGGTGAGAACTCCAATTATAAATAAATACGGCACAACAAACTCACCAGCACATTGTTAAAACATCTCCAAACTATCTCCCGAACAAAATAAGCCATTGCAATGATGGAACTGATCCATCATAAATACCTCTTCACAAATTACAATTAAAAAAAAACCCAAAACAACCAAACAAGCTAGAAAATTCCATGGTTAACTTTGTGCAGGCGTTCCTGAGGGAAGAGCACAAAACAGCAGCAGGGGAGGAACTACTTTAGAAGAATGGAAAACCCTTACACAGTACTGCCAAGTAATTCATGAAAGCTGAGAACCAGTCTGAACTGAAGGGGATCCTCTGACTGGTGGACAAAGGGCAAATGTTCTGTAAGAATGAAATACTCATTAAATGCTATTTCCAGTAAGTGTTTCCCATTTGACAGCAACAAATGTTACTTAATCAACTGAAAAAGTTGAAGAGTTTTCATTTTCTACAGATGATGTTACAGTGGGACCACTGATGGACATGGAGCCCTAGCATTTAAACTAGTTCATCATGATTAAACCCTCAGGGAAGACTTCAGTGAAACAGCTTTAACTTCCAAGACTGGTGGCATATTTTTCAGAAGGGGAAAAATGAGTAGAGGACAGCCTTCAGGGTTCTTAAAAGGCATGAAAAATGAAAATCAGCTGGTGTGTGCAGAGCTTTTAAGATGCAGTTTGATTAATATCTGGGTAACTGAGGCTAAAAAAAGGGAACCTGAACACTGTTGTCAACTTAAATATGAGAAACACTTCTTTTGAAGCTGCTTTCTAAGAATGGTCAGGTTTGTACTGGGTTAATGTTTTACAAATTAATTATTTTGTGTCTGACAACCTTTATGTAACTTTGCAGTAATTAGCTAATTATCATGAAAGATAAAAAGACTCATAACGAGTACAGAAACTGGCTTTTTCTTTTGCCACCTCAACCTTATTTTTTACAGTAGCTTCGTAAGTATCAATAGAAGTAAATATAAGAATGAAAATACTAGTAAATGTAAGATTGAATTATGAGATACAAGAAAAAGATCAAATACTCTGAAAAAATAATAACAAGTTATAAAGGGTGTCAATCAGTTTGCCTAACACATTTCATTATTCTGTACTGGTTAGAATACCTAAGGTCTTTCTAAGAGGCTCTCAAAATCCTCTGTTGTAGAGTTCCCCATGATTTTGAGCAGAGAAAACTGCCTCAAGTCTTGTAAATTGGCTTTTCTCTGTCCTTGAACTTCCATTCAGTTTTTGCCAAATGCTAAAAGTCACCGTTTATGTTTTCTCACCTGCATTGCTTACTACAATTTCTAGTTAAGGGCCAGAACAGTAAGTAGAATACAAAAGCCACTAAAGACTGAATTTGTATTGCTACAGCTTATGTCAGAGCATATGATGGAACAAAACCAGAAGGGAAAGAAAGGAAAAGAATGTTTGATGAGAAAATCTCCCCCGGCTTGGATACTACAAGAAGCAGAAACCAGATGGAGCTTTTCCTCCATCTTCTTCCTTGCTGGACTCAGAATCCATCAGGAAAGGGCAAATTCATATAAGTGTATATATAAATACATATGCACATGTAAATATGAATGCATACACACATCAAAGAGCAACTGAGGAGCTGGAGCAACTCCATTCACCCAGGGAAAGAGATAAATGGGCCTGGCACTCTGTCTGATGGGGTTCCACTTCCCAACTTCCCTGTGGAGGCACCAGAAGCAGACACTCTGCCAGGCTGGGTGTGAAAGGGGAGAAATACAGATCATTTTCCTTAGCCTCACCCAAACACCACCCTGTACTAAGTGATGCCTCTTGCCTCTGGAAAACAAAATCAGGGAACACAGCATATCACTGTGGATCTAGGCCACAAAAGAAGCACTCTGAAACCAAGTTCTTTGCAGGTCGCAGGCCAGAAGGAAAAGAGGGCCTGGTTGTTTATTCTTTACATATTTATATGTTTCTAGGAATAACCGTGGATTGGAGGTCAGTGTTACCACCTCCTCCATCTTTACAGGTTCACAGAATAGTCCATCAAACATTCTCCAACCAGGAGAAAAGAATGTAAACTAAAGTTACAGTTAACTAAAACATTGCTATGTTTATAGAAAGTGTGTGAGAAACTTTATCAAAGAATCAACACATAGAAAACTGCAAGAGACAGGGCAACATATCACAAATTATAACTCTGTTCCCAAAGGAGATGGGGGTGTTTCTCTAGTGAATATTACAGTATTTTTAATGTACCAATGGAAACTGTTCTTGAAGTGCTGACACCTGTGCTAGGGTGAACTGGATGAATGTATTAGTAGGTAAAATAACTACAGCTGCTCTATTGTTTGGGATCACATTGGCTAGTACAGCCTACTAAACACCAGCAGGGAGGTTTCCTAGTACTGACAAGGTGACTGAGGTTACCTGGCTTGTCTAAGGTGACACAGTGAATCACAGGTAGGTGCTGGACAGGGACCCAGAGGTGCGGCTCCTGGCAGTTTAAAACACCTCCAGGCAATGTTGCCACACTGCCACCCTCCCTCCTGTCCCTACCTGCATGCTGCCACTGCTTCTTTGTGACAGCTTTGGTGCTGACCGGAACTGCCAGGTAAGGGGTGCTATGTGAAGCAAAGACCTTTCTGGCAGCATCAGCATGTACACATATACACTGGGCTGCAAACTGCTGCATTGTCTGGTCAGATAAATGCCTGCCCCAGCTCAGCAAGTGGAACAGGGATATGCAGGAGAGAGTGGAGAGGGCTGCGGGGACACCAGCTTAAATTAGTTAAGCCATAATGTAACAAGACCCTAGGTCCCTGTGCTCTAATCCCTAACATCGATCTGTCACAAATGATAAGAAGAAACCTTTCCACAATAAGCGAATTCTTGTGTTTTATAACCAGTGTATTTTACAGGGATAAAATTATCTTACAGCTTCTGCTCTCAGTTAAGTCTCTGATATATTTAGGGCAATTACTCTGAAAAACTTTAATCACAGGAAAGCATTCTCTGACCTTTACATGCAGTGTAACTTTATTGCAATTTTTTAATAGTTTACAGACTTCTTCAGAAGTGTTAACTGCTGAATTCAAACCTGCTGAGCAGTTACAAGGATAGACCCACTGCAGCAAAAAATAGTAAATTATGTAACTATATAAAGGACTGAAAACCGGTCTGCTTGTTAGTTGATGTTAGTAAATGTTATTTTTGAATGCAAATGTTACTTGTTTAACACTTGTTAGTATATTGGAAGGGTGGTGGAAGACAGCAGACATACAAAAAGAAATGTTTTTTGTGTAAGAGAACACATACCATCCTACCTGAAGAAGGGTTTGCAGCTACAGCAATAGTTACAGTAGTGAAAAGGTATTCATGTCTTTCTTTCCTGTTCTAAAAACATTATTTTTAAACACTATGAATACAGCCATTAGCATAATGCTTAAAGGGCTGATGTACAGTTAAGAAAATGATAAATAATTACAGCAATTACACTATGATCTGACACATCAAGTCCACATTGTCTAGGGCTTCAAAATACCAGTTACTAAACTGTAAATAAGATTGGAACACTTTTTTTTTTATGGTAATTTCACTCTTCTTATAGTTCTTTTGCCAACTAGAAATGACGATATCCAGGAACAATTTCATGCTACATATGTTAACACAAAAAAATGCATTAATGATACTATCAAATACTGTTATATCTTATGGGCAAGGAGTTAGCAGATTTCAAAGGGCATTTGGTACGATCGGAACCTTTGTGGTCCACTCTTCCCTAACTTTCATGGATCTATAGCTTGCATCTCCTTTGGCCCCCATTTTTGTTAGGTCTGTACCCTTAACCACACGAGTACATCTACTGTGAGTATCACTCTGTTCTAATCAGAGAGAAAAGCAGTTAGGACAGAAGTGTACTACATATAAACTGAAAGGCATGTACTTTTTTATAGCCGTGTCTGACTCCTCCCACTTTTACCACCACTTTTTTAAAAGGGGGAATTTAGAAAATGCCAGCTGGTGAGTTAGGTTACCTCTATTTCTTGTCAGACCTCTCTAAGATTTGTTTTTGTTTTGGCTTACATTCAATAATTTTCTCCCTCTATCACCTTTGACTACTTTACTACCTTTTTTTTTTACTACTTCCTTATTTTTGTTTTCCTCAAAGGCCATCTCTCCCAGTGGTACATGGCCATGATATCTGCATGGTTGTCTTCACAAGTCTGAGTTTTGCTTCTCAGTTGGCCTCTCTGTTCTAGAAACTCGATCATTTATCATGGCTGCTCTTACTATGCTTAATCTTCAGTTTGAACATCCCATTCCTATGAACTACCTAAATTAAAGTCTTGAGTTCATACTTTGTTTCTCCTTTGTTATGGTTTGGGATTCACATAAGAATGCAAGTTTTATTGCTTTCTGATCGCTGGCTCCAGTTTCAGCTTTTTGTCATGGAAGTCGATTTCTGATTCTATTGTTTTTTGAACATCCACATTGTTAAGGAAAGATACAAATCCATACCCTTTGGAAAAACCAGTTCTGTCAGTAATCACTTTCACCTCTTTCACAGTATTGTATCATTTAAAGAAACTCCAAACTTCTGCTTCATTTACCCTTAAATAAATTCCACCAATAAAGATTGTGTTTGGCATGATTTTTCCTTATGGCAAAACATAACCTTGACTGACTGTTGACAGATGTGTGTTACCTTCTGAGGCACTTGCACAGTGGGTCTCTGCATTTGCACACATCATTTACAAAGATGAGGCTGTGCCCACATACTTAAAAAGAAATGAGGCTTCTAAAAGAAAAACAATATGACCTTTTTTAAAAAAAACCCAAGCCTGCAAACAGGTTCTTTTTTGCTTTATTGTTTTGGGTTTTTTTTCCAGAAGTGGAGAAAAGCAGCTCTGTACAAACTTCTGCCTCATGGATTGTGTACACTGGATCTCATCTGGATCTACATGGGACTGCTCTCTATTTGAATCCCTATAGATTACCTCCAGCACAGCTCGTTCTCTCAGGTACTGGATACCCTTTTCCATGGTGTTCCACCTGCTTGGGGACACTACTAGATCATCCTCAAAAGAATACCTTTCCCTCAAGCTTGACAGGAGTCACCAGACCACTAAAGGACATGTTCAGCACACTGAATTCTTTCATGTATCTGATGGCTTATCTGCCAGTATCTCCTGTTCACCTTCCAATTTCTTGCTCAGTGCAAGACTTAGATAAGCCTTTCCATTCATCATTATTGCTGTTAAAAGTTTAAGTCTTTACCTCGTTTCAGCTCTGCTG
This sequence comes from Daphoenositta chrysoptera, assembly GCA_013397915.1. Lineage (NCBI taxonomy): Eukaryota > Metazoa > Chordata > Aves > Passeriformes > Daphoenositta > Daphoenositta chrysoptera. The sequence continues at coordinate 1,460,376 of VZRO01003478.1, forward strand.
ACTGCTTGCCATCTGACTTAACCCGGCCACTGACATGGAGCTTTAAACCCACAATGTGCCTGCAGCCTGAAACCCAGGGCTTAAGTTGACATATTGGTCTTCCAATAACCAAGAATTCATTGGGAGGAAATCCCACTTCTTAAAATTTATTATACACATATATTTGTAACATATATATATATATAAATTTGTATGTATATGTAAGTTTTATGCAGGTACTTATCTGAGAATCTTCTATACTTGCTTTATGCTGTGTTCACTCACTGGTCAAACAATTTATCAGTCAGTGAGATAATGAGGAATATCCCTTACACCATTCATGACAAACTAATCTGTCTTGGGATGACTTTATGATGTGTATCCCCTATCACCACTCTATGCCCAGGAGATGAATCCTGTGCCTTTAAGACTGGGTGCAAGAGGAAAAAAGACTGAGCGAACTTTTCAAAACAATTTCTCAAGGACACACTCAGCTCTCTCTGGGCTTGGCGGCAGAGTGTGGAGGGCAGCGACCTTGCTCTTCAGACAGAAGAAGAGAGAGAGAGTTTTCCTGAGACCTTTTTTGGGTTTCTTCCTCCTTCTTCTTTTTTGGGACTGTTCTACAACATCGGACCACACCAGGGGAGAACTCCTTTTCCAAGGCCTCCTGGAAGGGGCCCAGCGACCCATCTCTGAGCAGGGAAGAGGCCACACCCAAAGAGGACTCTGAATTTTTCCAGGTTTCTCTCCACAGTGAGAGATTTTTTGTTTTGTTTTGTTTTGTTTTGTTATTTCGTTTTGTTATCCTTTCTGTGTGTTTGTTTAATAAATAGTGTTTCTTTCTTTCACTTTCCTTCGAGGAATTTTTTTTCTTTCCCGAACCTGGGTTTGGGGGAGGGGTGGTGGTAACCTGCCTTCCCTCAGAGGATATTTCTCCTCTAATTTGGCCGACCCGGCACATAATCAAATCACTTATTAGCCTCTACCTATCTTAATGCTGTCTCTACCATCTTCCAGTGTTTCTCTGTGAAAAATTTGACTAGATAAGACAAAAGCACACTTCCTTATCCTACGCTCATCATAACCACCTCAACATTACTTCTGCCATTTTTACAGGCAAGCTCTAGGTTGAGTTTTCAGTCACCCAACTAATTGTAGTAGGAAACCCATCTCAAAAAGCCATAGTTTATGAGCCACTAACTGAAATGATTCAACAGATTAAGTATGGAAGGAGAAAACAACTGCTTTCTACATCTTAATGACTTTGGTTATCATTTGATCTCCTCACCTCTTCCAAGTCTAAATGCCAACAGTTTTATTGATATTTCCTATACTATTTTTGTATTAATCCTTTCCAGGAAAATGTTTGTACGTATTTCAAGTCTTTCCAGAGCATCTAGCTTATCACATCAGCATAGAAAATAATATTTACATATACACCTCTCAGGACCCCAAATTGCTCTAACTCAGAGCAAGTTCTGTGTTTGTTTTGACCAGCAGTGAGAATAAGAATCAGAGCTCTTTTAGAAACAACATACAGATTCCAAAAAGCTGAGATACATCTAGCTGAGGTTTTATTCTTTTAGAGTGCACTTCAGAAAACTGTTTCAGAAAACCTTAAATTATGGACTTTCAGAGTGATCTCATATCCATGCATGGTCTCAGACCCATTTCACAGAGATAAGCAAACATTAATGGCTGAATTCAAGTTACACAGGTTTGTGAAAGTCCCAAACCCACATTTTGGATTATGACATTAGCTCTTTGCTTTCTCAAGAAACCATTTATCTCTAAGTGGCAACAAAGTATTTTCAACGGTGTGCCCACAGTCAGACACATAAATCCATACTGAGATACATGAAGATTATCAGAAGTGGGCAACCACTAAAGCATCTACTAATCAGTGGTGTACACTGACTTCAAGGCACACAGAAAAACTAAGTTCTGCTAAAAGCTAGAAATTTTTTTGGTTTGGCTTTGGTTTGGGGTTTTTTTTGTTGGTTTTTGTTGGTTGTTTTTTTTGTTGTTGTTGTTCAAGAGGCCACTGTTTTCAGAGACTTGAGGACCTAATACCATGCTAAATGGTATGTTCAAAAATATCCAAATTGGTAATCCATGAAAACTGTAAAAATGTTATTCAATCTGTCATTGGACTACCCTACCTTGGACAGCAGTGACAGTTGCATAGTAAACTATATTTGTTGTCCAAAACCCTTTTGGAGTACTGGCATCTATGGTTGTTCATTACTTTACTCACAAATACTAAAAAGCTTTTTGTTTTACTGCCCTTACTGGAGAGCTGAAAAGAGACGCAGGTATTAAACAAGTCCTCAGGCAGAATACAACTCTAAGCAAACTAGAATATTCAACACAGAGTAGTTTATTTGCACAGATAATCAACCAAGACTTTTTCTGGACTACAAAACTGGGTGCTGGCTTACTTGTGATAAGCCATAGAATACTATAACATGTTAGCTCATGCTTGGTGGCAACAGGTTTGTTTTCCAAGGTTGTGTAATCCAAATTCCTTTTCTAAGAGATGATTTTGAGAAGCTCTATTAAGTGGAATAGTTAATGAGAGCACTGAATACTAGAGAAGTAATTTTTTTTTTTTTTTTTGTGGTAATCTTCTAACATTAAAACTATCAATTTATAAAGAACTAATATGATTTTAGGAATGGGAATTTCTGCTAGTGCACTAAGGTTCTGCTTACATTACAATCAGGTCAGTGTACCCAGCTGTAGCACATGACAGAGATTTTAGGAACACAGTTAGGGTCACATTTAAAATACAAATCGGGAATGTGTTGCAACTGCATTCTTTGATTTGATTGTAATGTAGATGACTGTAAAGCTAATTAAAGATCATCTACTGTTCACAGGAGAAACCACCAGCTGTTGCTTAAGCACAGTTTAAAGACAGTTTTGTATGAAACAGGTTATGACATGGTTTCACCAACCAACAAGGACTGAGATTTTTCCATGTTATAACAAGCTTCTTTAACATACTCAAAATATGTTCAATACAGGTTTTGCTAGCAAGGTGCTAAGACACTTCAAAACTCATTGCACAGTTTCATAATAAATGTCTCCTATATTTTGACACAGATAACGTCAGTTTTCCTCTGCTTAAAGTTAACCATTTGGTCAAGCTGAATGGTGTTGGGCTTTATTTTCACGAGGGTTTGAGACATCATTCAGGCCTACCAAATCCAAAATTTGGGAAAAAAATTAAATAATATCTCTCTCCTATATGTTGCTTTCATCTGGAAATCAAAAAGCACCTTCTTAAGATCACTATCATTATCTCAATTTTCAGACAAGAAAACAGACACGGGGATGTGCTGCTACATGCCCAACATCAGCCCAAAGACTGGTAGCTAAGGTAACTGAGGTACAGTCCTATGTCAGTAAGTTATTTCCCATTTGTTGGGATATTTCTATTTGTATGTTATTTAGATGTTTCTATCTTGTAGAGCACTCAATAAAATAATCCTGGTGATACTGTAGAAGGATCCAGTATAACAATTAAATTATACCAGAGCAGAGGAAATATTTTTGAGATAGAGTCCATAAATCATTACAGCAAGTCAATAAAATCTCTAAATATAATTTAGAGGTGTCGTGTTTTCAGGTAAAAAAATTCACTGTAAAATTCCCTAGCAGCATAGAAAGTCAATACATAATCCAGCCCGGATATGACTGATACAAGATTAACCGTCAAGGTTTTCTGGACAAATTTGAACCAGCACAGGCACTTGGAACCAAATCAATAATTTGTATTTTTACCTCCAATTCTTAAAACAGTTTGAGTAACCCCTACACTACTTTTAGTCTTTTATTAAGTCACTCCCCAGCTAGCAGATAAGAACTGTTCGTTTTAATCCCAAATTCACATACTCCTGCCTGCTCTTGAGGAACAAAGATGTATGTAAAGATCCCATGTTTCAATGGTCCTAGAAAACTGTAGTTGCACCAACACAGCAGATTTGCTTATAGAAACCTCTTTGCAGGCACTGGCTATAATGTCTGGGAAGCTTGTTTTTCAAAAGCACCTATTGCTACAATCTCTGAGAATCTAATACAGATATTCATCACGGAATTAAGTAATCTCATGAAATGTAATGATCATCGCCATTCCCTGTTTCGGGTGCTTCTCTTGCTTGAGTAAATTTGCAATGCATTTTATTTTGCAGAGTTTGTTGAGCTGACCTTGCTCTTGCTGACAAGCAGTACGATTTTATTTATTCTAGTTAATTTTATTTCTTCTAGAGGACCCGATCCTGCGGGTAACCAGTAAGTCATATCTTCCCCCCCCAAATCTTCCCATCCTTCAGCGTGTCAGTGATTCTTGTAACATTGTTTCCTTTGCAGTTAAGGTCCCTAAATAAGTTTAGTTTAGAGGCAGAGAGACCTGAGAAAGTGAAAGTGACCAGCTGCAAACCAGGAATCCGACTAGAAGGCTTTGGGGAGCCAGCACACCACCTTGAGGCACAGATGCAAAAGTCAGCACTTACTGTGTTAAAAACAGCATCCTTGCACCTGGCCCATCATGGGGAGAACAGGACAGCAACCAAACAAGTTGAATCCTAGTTTTGATGTGTTCTACCCTCTTTTGCAACTTTCTACTCAGTAAGGAAATCCCTTTTCTGTATCAGTTCAGAGCACAGCAGCTCCATGATCCATCTTATCATCTCATTCTGACACCTGATGTTTCTTCCAGATTGTTACTCTAAGCTCTCATATCTACACATGGTCAAGTACGATTCAAGTTTAAATCTGAAATGGTGTCACTTCTTAGTGCCTCAGTGTAGCCATATGTAAAATGGGGATAATTACTTACTTCATTAAGGTGTGGTGCTTGTAAAATGTTTGAGAGTCTCAGATGAAAAGGAGTGCTTGCAAAATGTAATTATAATATTATTATGCCAGAGGTAAGGCATAGGCTTGTGATCCCATGTACAGTGTTTAAATACACTTACTTATCTATCAAAATCAAGAATCAGTGCTATTTCTCCCTCTATCAACTCCTGATTCTCTTACCACTAATAATCTGAATAATCCTGACTCCAGTGAATCTGCTCACTTATTCCTTCAGTACGGTGTACAAGAAACAAACAGTAACAGGAACTCCAAAATAGTATCAATTCTCATTTATCACTATTTTTAATAATTTTCTCAGATTGCAGGAGTCCTTAAGTTCCTTAAGGTGTCACAGTTGTTTTAAAGGGATACCTGCCTTTGACATTTCTGTAGATGCCCATTGGTACCAGAGGTATTTGTAAACACTTTGTAGAACGTGGATTATTTTCGGAATGTGGATAATTTTAAATAAGTGTAGTTTTCCCGGCAAAAATAATTTTGCAAATTGCCCATTAGCTATGATGCACAAAAGCATCGACACATAACTTCTAATATTGACATTGCTCTTAAGCGTACTTGATTTGGTGTGGTGTGTTCAACATCTGTTGGTAGCCTCAGCCTTCCTGACGGTATTCCTACAGCGTGATGCTTCTCATTTACAGCAGGCATCAGATGGGCTTTCCCACATCTGCCAAGTCCTGGGCATTTCGTGTAATTAGAAACCACCACGTTTTAGGCCAACTTCATGTTTTCTACTGCTTGCTTTCCAGCAAGGCACAGACATGACGGCGACATCATGAGTGTTTTTCCATCTCGCGTGTTTTACCCTCTGTGCAGCTGGAAGAGCAGGGATAACCGCCCTTCTAGAAGTGAGGGTTACACAGTAAGCAGGAGACTGAAAGGACTGAGATGGGAAGAGCAGAAGCAAACACAGGGAGGAATGGAGAGCAACGATGCTGTCGCGCAAGGCTGCAGGAGTTAAGGAAAGGCAGAAAAGAGGCCACTTTTCTGAAAGGGCGGCACCGCGCCTTCGTACGGGAGGGCTGGAAGGAGGAACTCAGGAGCTTCCAGGCCCACGCGCGCCGAGCCTGTCTCGGCTCCCCGCCTGCCCCTTCCCAAAGTCTGTCTGGGGGCCTCCCCAGCTCCCCCGGTGCTGCCGGGCCGACACGTGTGCCGAGCCCCACGGTGTGCGGAGCCCCACGGCGGGCGGGGCGGGAGGGGAGGCGGCCGGCACCCTCACCTGGCAGCTCTGCCCTCCTGGGGAGAGCCGCCGCCGGCCCCCGCCCCGATTGGCAGGAGCCTGCGCCCTCCTCTTCCTCCCTCCTTTTCCCTCCTCCGCGGGGTGGGTTTCAGCCCTCCTCCTCCTTCCTTGGGGAGGGGGCAAGAGTTAAAAAAAAAGAAAAAAAAAGAAAAGAAAGAAAGAAGGAGAAAGAGA
>VZRO01003478.1:1466734-1521037 GCA_013397915.1 Daphoenositta chrysoptera
CCGGGGCGGCGGGAGCCGCTCTCCCTCCCTCCGCAGCGCCGGGAGCCGGCGGCAGCCGCGGGCCGGGACCGCCGCCTGCCGCGGGCGCGCACAAAGCCGGAGCCGCCGCGCTGCCCAGCAGGTAAGGAGCCGCCGCCGCCGAGTCCGCTCGAGTTCGGGCGCGTCCCCGCGCGGACTTTGAAACAGCCCGAGCGCTGCCTCGCACTCGGGGTGTGCGGTCGGCAGCGTTTGCGTGGGGCTCGCCGTGCGGGCAGCGGGCTCACACAGCTCCGCCGGCTGCGCACCGCTGTCTGCGAACCACCAAAATAGCCGTGCTGGGGTTACAAATGCCGGTCGGTGACCTGCGATAAGCGAGCCTCGGACGGTCCGTCCAGCCCGTGAATTTAATCTGTTAGACACCCAGATAACACGGCATTTTCTAGTCAAGAGGTATTTGTAAATAGCGAGTTACGGGCAGGGCTCCGTGCTGGGCTGCCCCTATTTACATCGCGGCATGCCCGTGTTTGCCTTCCCCCCTGCCCGGGGCTTTACCTTGCTCTTTGTTAGTTACAGTCAAGCCTAAACTGGCCGTCTTCAACAAGTCTGTAACCCTGCCGAGTGCTGCAGCAAAGATCGCGGCGAGGCAGGGAAGAGTGACATCTACTCTCGTTTCTGATGTGGCAAAGTCGATGAATTGTTAAGATGTCAAACCAGCTCACTTTATTGGGGTGTATTTGGGACAAGCGTTACATAATGTATGTGTGGTATGTGGATATAATGTGTGCTGGAGCTTTCCTATGGAGAACATTTTATCTCTCTGATGTGCATAAAATAATCATATGCTTGCATTATAAGCAACTCTTTGGTTGTTTGTAACTTTAACAAGGCAAAGTCTGACGCGTAAAGGGCTCAGATCCAATATGTTGTTGCCCAAGAAGTTTTCTGGGGTTTAAATTCAGATTAAATTCATGGCATGTAGGCTGAAACCATCGAAGAAATGCTTTTACCAGAAGCCACTTCTTCTTTCTTTAAACTCTATGCAGATAGTTGCTACAGGGTTTGGTTATTCCAAAAGCACAGTTACATGCTGCAGTTCTTCATAGTTTGGGAAAATATACGTATAAAATGGCTCCCCCCAAAATCACAAGTCACCACCTGCCAACTTCTATATTGTGAGAGGAGATAGGTCTTTTTGGGGAGAGATGTGAGGGGAGGCAGCTCCAGCAGGGACTGCTCTCTGGTTATCCAGCTGAGAACGTCCCATCAAATATGAGTGACAAAATACAGATTAAACAGCTTTTGCTCTTGGCCTCTGGGGGTTTTGTAGCTGACATCTAGTACTTGTTACGCAGTGTAAAATACAGCATGTATCGATATTGTAGTAATGCAAATAAGCTTTAGGACCTGTTCTGTTATTGGCAGTACTTGAACTCTTTCTGGTATCTTTATAAGACTGTGCCAGAGTTGCTTACAGAGGGCACTTGTGTGTATCTCACGGGTCTTGTGCAAAACTTGGGAGCTTTGCAAACTTATAGGTTGAAGCACAGCCCATCAGCTAAAGGGTAATCCCTAAAATCTGTGGCAGAGCTTGTAGGCCATCAATTCTGCCAGTGCGTTTGTGTGCGCGAAGCTGTAAAGCATGACTATCGTGATGCATCCTCAGGGAATCCAGTGGTGCAGACCAAGGCCAGAGCAAGGGCTGTTGGGCTGATCTGTATTGAGCAAACTGAGCTTTTGTATGTACATTATATTTATAATTTTACACGTGCCTTTTAAATGTTTCTGTAATAGTAGCAGAAGTAGCTTTGGTGCAGCGTTGTTCATGAGGGTTAATTAGCAGCCAGTGTTAGTACTAATGACTGACTTTTCTCCTGGTCATTCTCGTCCAGTAGAAGCCCATGAGTCAGTTATTGTAACTTATGTATGGAATGGCTTTCTATGAAATGCATCTACTCTTGTGCACTTAGCAAATTGTTTTGACCACCAGTGGCTCCTGCAATCATGGAGAATGTCTTTTATATATATATATATATACAAACAGAGTTGTGTGCATAGTTCTGGTAAATCTATGGCTTCCTTTTTCTATGTTTATTTGGTACTGCTGAGCCTATCTGCTGCTCTTTGTTCTGTTTCTCTTCATATGCAGTTAGGCTATGTTTGATTAATTGTTATTTAAGTAGCTCATTTTAATTTGGATTTACATTTAGCATAGGTATATGCAGTATGAAAAGTGTACCTTGAACTCCATCTCCTCAGCTGGAAGCAAATCCTCTGTTGCAAGGGTTTGTCAGCTGAGGGGGGAATGTATAAACCGCTGGTAGTATACAACAGGTACAAAGTTTTCAGCAGGCAGTGCTGCTCAGTAGTATATAGGTATAGTAGTAGTATAGGTCCTAGTAGTATATAGGTCCTAGTCATGCAGAGACCCACCCATGTGCTTCAACTCACGTTCATGAATAGTGCCTTTGAATCCATGGGATTTCTTTTATATAAGTAATAGTAAACATGTATACAAGTCCTCGCAGGAGCCAGGCTATAATACTTAGTATGCAGTATATTTGTGCATGTGTATCCAGCTCAGTTTGTAAGAAGATTTCAATAAAGGCTTAATTTTTATGCTGAGCAAATGCCATGAAAGTAATTTTTATGTCTAAGTCCACTGTGAAGTACAGCATGCCTTGGCCTATTATGCTTTGTGGTGTTCAGTTGGAAAGGATCCTGATCTTTGAAAATAAACCATTACAGTGTAGATTTTCCTCCTTTGAGGAGGGAGTATGGCACAAGATTGTGCACAAGATTCTCTGAAGTTTTATATGAAAAAGTCAGGTTCTTTTTTAAAATCTGTTGGTTTTCTATTCAGAGACTTCACGAAAGCCACTGCCTCCACCTATGAAATTATTAAAATATATATATTAAAAAGTAATAATTAAAGAGTAATTCCTAAAGGAATGGAGCTGAAGTCCATGTTTGTGGTAAAAGTATGATTTCAGTTTCATTGTCTAACCCCTATCCTCCTGTGCCTGGTGCAGGGGACCTTAAAACTCAGTGGGCACATGTAGCTGCTGGTGGTGCTGGATTCAGTCCATGTCCAGAGCAAGTGTAGCCTGTCCCATGGGGTGCCCATGTTCTGCTTAAAGCCTTTTGATTTGCTGTGCACTTGGAGCTGAAGAGGGGGTCCGTGAGGAGACCTGTCACACCCTCTGAAGGCATAAGGGCTCCTCACCGATGTGGAGATAGCCCCAGGAGCTGGAACTGCAGTCCGTGACTCTTTCCCTTTCCTCTGGGCTGCCGGAGGGAATGAGGAGAAATCTAGAATGTGAAAGGATTTAAGGACACAAGATTATGGTGCAGGACAAAGTATGAAAAAAGAAATGCATATTTGCTCTAAAATGTATTTCCCACCTTATCGTTGGCTGTCCTAATAAGCAGCTGTACATTATTGTCAGCTATATGTGAATACCTAAGGGACTATAAATTTAGCTAACATTAAGAAGGTTTTCTGACCAAAGGACTTTTCTGGAGGATATTGGGTATATGACATAATGGATGCATGCTGGCTTGGGAAGAAGAGAACACTGACCCCTCTGATATCCTGGAGCCATTATGACAGTCTTATTTTCTGCTCGTGTAAAGAGTTTAGGTACCAAGCTTTGCTCAACACCAAGCACATCTTCTGTTAACTGAAACTCTCCTTTCTAATTCTCAGTCAGTCTATCTGTCCTTATGACTAAAAATACTTTTTTATTTTGTCAGTAACAATGTAAACCTAAAATTACATTATGTGATGTATAAACACCTCTGAAAAGAGGGTGGTGAACGTGTATGTTGGTGATCTAATAAACTAGATGAATGATGGTGTGCCAAAACTTGCTAATGATGCAAAAGTATTTGGATTAGGCAAGACTGAAGAAGACTGAGAAATTGTAAAGGGAATCCAAGAAAGCTGGGTGAAAGGGAAGCATAGCAGATGATGCTGATAAATTCAAGAATATGCATGTTAGACGGAATAATCAAATTACTTGTTCATGTTACTGGATTGTAAATTACCTATATTTATTAAGGTGGAGAAGAAAATTTCAACAATGTTTTATTTGAACTGGGGTGCTTTCTTAATATTTAGTCTTGGGTGAAGAAAAATGCCACAGTTGTTTTGCAATATTGTGTTAATGACACAAAGGATGTTATTAAACTGATGCTCAGATGGACCTGGAATAATCAATTTGTGATCTCCTATCAAAGGAGAGTGATTGAAAAATATTCATATGAAGTTAAGCTGAAAATATTAATGTAGCACTGTTTCAAGGGGGTCAGTTAGAAGAGTTTGAAAGGCAATGTGTATTATACTCCTAGATCAACATTTTTGGTGTGTACCGCCAAAGGAGATCATACAAACCAAAAGCCTGGTAGGATGAACAAGATAAGTGAACTGTTCTAGGGATGGGAGGAAGAGTCACAGCTACACCTGAAGGGATGTTAACTGTACTGCTCTAGGGCATAAATCTGCCCTATCTGACTGGGATTGAGAAATTTCTCTTAGGACAGATCATACTATATGTGCCTGTTGTGATATTTTGTATGTTTTCTTACTGAGTAAGCTGCTGTTAGAAGTGGGATATAGGGCTGATGATTGCACACTATAGTAATTTAGTTTCTGTATTGTACTGTGAATGATGCTGATTTTAATTATATATTCATGCAGGTGGAATTGAAAGATTAATTTCTTTGTATATGTTCCGGTTTCATGGAAAATATGCCTTGGACTTTAAGTATTTAACACATTCAAGTTTAATTTATTGAGACGTACTCTGCTGTGGCCTGGGCTGGCATAAAGAAGAACAGAAGTGATGGTTAGGCTTCATTTAAAAGGCAGATAGCACTGGTATCTGTTATTAATCAATTTGGTTATGATTTCTAGTATGTTTTCTGGTGGACAATGGGTATTTTTAAAATTTGGGTAATTATTAATAGTTTTGATTTCTGTAACAGAATGATAGTTCTGTGTCTGGCTGTGAGAAACACAAGGACCAGTTTATGGAGGTAATGATATCTTTTGCAGCTTAGTGGGTGTATCAAAGAAAATATTGTCAAAGTAGTAGTGTACCAACACCATGGAATGTTTGCATATCTATAGGCTGGGGGAAAGATTGATTTAGTATCAGGCATCGTGATTGATCTAACAATCAACACCTCGTGTTAACAGATTAGTGTATGTAGATTATAACATAGTTAAGAGTTGTCTGAAGAAGTTTCAGAAAACTATGCTATAGCTTAGAGAATAAAAAGCCAGGACTTGTGTAACTTTTAGGTGGTCTAACCAGCCAGAATGAGCTGTCTTACAGACTGCCTGGCAGCTATCTGCAAAACAAAATGCGGACTGACTGACTTCCCTGTTGAAAAGGCTGAAGCTGTTGTGAAGGCAGCCTTGCACTGCTTTTTGAATTTAGAAAATAAAGTTTATGGGAAGTCTCTCATTTGTGAAGGTGCATGAAAGCGATGTCCTCTCTTGGGACATCCTTTGACCATTGGGCTGGATTCAAAGCATGTCTATCTGGAGGACAAAGGGTAGGGCCTTAGCCCAGGAGAAGTTGGCAGTGTAGGAGAAGCAGGAGGTTACCAGTAGTTGTTTTAACTTGTGTTTGTGAAATTCTTTCTTGTTTTTACAACTGAGAAAATAGTTTGCATTCCTAAGGTTTTTGAGATTAGCTCTTATCATGAAACTCCCTCTTTTGAGAGGAGGCATTCACTACCTTGTAGATAAAAGGCCTTTAGGTTTTTATTGGTGATGATAATTAAGCCAGGTTTTTGGACAAGCCTGGGCAAAATCAGGGGGCTTTGCCAATCAGAGATTCAGTAGATAGAAGCCAAATCCTATTTTTGATGTCTGTCGCTGATGCTATTTTGATTTTGACCTCTTCACGCAGGACTTCCATTTGTCCTTTCAGTGCAAAATGTATCCTGTTGGTAGTGGAAACCCTGCATTTTCTGGGTATGTGATATACAGTGCTTATCTCAGGTGCTTTGAAAGGGAGACAGTGTGTAAAGGAATTTCTACACAAAACATTGTGCCTATTGTTTACCAGGACAGAGGGAGAGGAGAGGGAAAAGTAATATATTCAGTGGCTTATTTTGCCCTGTGCTGAGGTGGAGTGAAATTTCTGATACGTTCAGAAGGGAGCAGGCCTTGAAAGTCTTTCCTCAAATACAGAAAAGAAGGATTTCAGAGGAAATCTGACTTCTCCCTTAAGAGCTTTGTGAAATGCCCAATGTGAACAGACCTGCCTCAGAAAGAAAAACCCTGATGAGCTTTGTGGGTGGTGGGAATTTATTTCAAAGGTCCTGGAAAGCAGGCATCTGAAATGATAAAATTTTTTTCTTTAATTTTTCTTGTTTTTCCTAGTTTGGTGTATTTTAAGAGCTACTGAGTGGAATTGATGTCTATTTACATTCTTTATAGTGTTGTGAAGATTCAGCCTGCTTAGGAAGATGCTTTGGTCAGCTTACCAGTTCAAGAAAATTGGCTGCTAATTGAAGGGGATGGCTGGTGCAGTCTGCTGCTGGTACACAGAAATATTGACAGAGCTTCAGAGCTCTGGCAGTTTCAGAATGGAGGGTGGACAGGGCAAGTTTCTGCTTGTGAACAAAACAACTCACACAGACATATTTGAGTAAAGGTGCTGTGATTCCTTTCACCTTTGCCAAGGCTGTGCTGTGGGAATTTGTGACAGCAGAGGAAGCTAAATCACAGTATTGATGTGATTGAAAGTGAACCACTTTCTTGTGGTTCTTTTTGAGATCAGAGAAAGGCAATGACAGGGTTTTTTTGCAAGTCCTCTTCCATGTGTCCATACTGCCCTTCTTAGCTTGGTGCCCAAAATGCATCTGTGTGTTGTTGGAAATCTTGTTTGTAAAACCTAACTGAAATATTACAGGAGAGCATTGTTGAGGTGAGTTACCGTTTAGCATCCAAATGGTAAGTATGTTGGTTGCTATCAATTTCACTTCAATTTTTTAATTATCTTTCAGACAAGGGGGATATAAAAGCTGCCATTTAAAGATGAACGTTATTTTTAATTTTTGCATATTTTAGGGCTTTTGCTATGCAGTTTGATGTTGCATGCTGCTTAACATTATGTACAGAGAAGTGTTTAAATAAATACAATTCTGTATATGGAGAGATACATTTCAATACATAAGTAATGTTTTGGAATTCCTTTCTGTATTGTAGAATGTACTGGGAAATTTACAAATAGGAAAAGACAAAATACATGTCTTGAATTACAGTCTGAGGAAGAGGAGAAGAAATGGATTGGTGCAACAGGCAAGTGGTGTGTTGGGGAGTGCTGGCATGTATTATAAGGATTTTGGTTTCTTTGGTCATAACCTGCCCTCTAAAGCTGGTTCACCTCTTTAAAGTTTTTCTAGTTTCTGCATTTGATTGGTAAATTCCCATGTGCCTTTGAATATGCAAATTCAGAAATGCATATTTATGGTTCAGTAATTGAGACAGTTGTTTCAGAAGAAAATTACTGATACCACCTCAGGACCTGCCTGACTGTCAAGCAATGAGCATTTCTCTGGATCTAGAATGAAAAGAAGCACCTGTAAGGAGACTGCAGTAGCTTGGGGGTATGAGATCATCGCTACTTGCTGTGTGTTGGTTTTGCTCTGGCTGCTCTTGTTCCTTGCTGCTGGTGTAGTAACCTAAAACTGTTGGTCACAGAATGGCTCTGAGTTCTTGTCGTGTACATTTGCATATAACTTTCCACTGCTGAAAGGGTAAATTATTACTGTGGATAGGTTGAGCTTTCAAAACCTTGCCTAATGATGGCCCAGTTGTCTCTTTTGATGTACAAATGGGGTTATCCAGAGAGACTTATGTAGTCTTACAGTTTTTCCTTGAACCTGACTTAGGTATGAAGACTGCCACCCATGCACTAACTAATCTGTCAAAACATCTGACAAGGGGTGGGTGCACATTGGAGACAATTAGTCATTTTGTCTATTAGTCAATAATGTCAACTTTGGTTGATGTTATATAAGGTTTCTTACCTACTTTTTTATTTTCAGCTTGTGTTACAGTAGAAGTTTGTTAACACGTGGCTTAATGTTCATGTTAGCTTTGTGTGGTCAGTGTCCTTGACAAGTACCACTAGTTCTCTGCATGCAGCTGTGAAATTCTGCATTTCCTACCCCCAGTACATTCAGCAATACACTGAAATGGTCATGACTGGCTGGACTATTGAGCTGGTGATAACATAGTAAATCCTCTGCATGTAAATAAATCTGTTCAATAAAAGGGGCGTTCAGCTAACTTCAGGTAACATTGTCCACTGTTAAATGCCACTTAATTTTGCTTTCTCTGCTCTCTTTAATAGTGTGGATTTATGAAGTCATTTATTTTTTTACTTGGGATGGAATCAGAGCAAGTGCATTTGTCAGTCTCTTAATGTTGTATGTTGCAAAGAGAGCAGCAGAGGGTAGGACAATGACAGGGAAGGATATCTTCCATTATTCCAATATTTTCTTATGATGAAGAAAACAGGTTTATGGATGTTTATCTCAAGAAGGCTTTCTGCTACAACCTGAGCGCCCTGTGGCCATGGTTTTGAAAGCAGAACATGTTAGTTTTGTTGAGTGCCCTTTGCAAAGTTTAAGATGTGTGAATGAAAATAACATTTAAAACGTCCATGTTGAAAAAGACTCTTTCGTAATGTTGTTATTAAAATAATTTTTTAAGTTCAACTCAGAATGTGGATCATTTATCAGGAAAACTTCCCAATAATAAGCTGTATGATTTCTAGTATTAATTTCTTAGTAATAGCTCTGTTGTGTGAACTGTGTTACAATAAGAGTCAACAGTCCACTGAAGCATTCACTGAAGAGTCAAAGTCTTTATCAGAAAAATGGAGAAGGTTCTGGCTTTGTAATCAAGGAGATCACTTTCTTTGTAGTGGTTTGAAATAATAAAGTATTTTTTAATTTAAAAGCCTGTGATATTAGCTCCAGTAATTGTTATTTTTCACAGTTCTTTTAGGGATAAAGATGAATTGGGTTACTGAACTTGGGGAAAAAAATCAAACTTTCTTTGGTTGTTCTGTGGTTTTTTGTTTTTTTTTTTTTTTTTTCCTTAAGCATTTGANTTTTTTTTTTTTTGCTTAAGCATTTGAACCCATTTTTTAGCAAAGGACCTGGTAAAATGGTAGTATAAAACCAATCCAGAAGTCTAAGTAAGTACTTTTGGCAGTGCAGTGTTTTGGGGGCTTCATGAACAAAGTGACCTCCTTTGCAGTGTTTCATACCTTCGTACCTGTACTTTGAAACACAGTTCATTTGTATTATCCTGAGGCATGTGACAGGCCATGCATTCAGTCGCCCGTGTGTATTCCTGCAGCTCTCTTTAGGTGACATACCCAGGAATGTTTCATGTTGGCCACACTGGGTGCTTTGTACACCACGTTTCATCGGACATCATTCAACCTGCTCTCTGCTACATGCTCCAAGCAAGGTCCTAAATGCCTCTCACGGAGAACCAGTGTGGATAGGAACTGTTTGGGTGATGACTTAAATGCAGATTTTCTTCACTGTTATCTCAGTGAAGTTGTTTTACTGGTATGTGGTGATTTTTGTGTAGAGCGGTCAAACCTAGAAGAATTTAATCAGAGTAACAAGCTGATAGGGCTGGATATCAAGTGCTAACTGCACAGGAAGGGACTCTGCACCAAACAATGCAGAATCTGTTTTGGATGATGTTGTCAGTGATGGGTGTTTTAAGTCTTTATGTGGTGATTCCTCTACCTGTTAGGAAAAGAGATTGAGGAGAGCTTGAAATGTTTGTGGGGTTTTTATAGTTTCATTTTGCTTTAAAACATAATATATATCTCATCCCCATAATGATAAAGAAATATAGGAAAAAGAAATGAAGTTTATAAAATAATGAAGTTATATGGCTTTTAAGACCATTCATCTGTACTCTCCCAGGTTCTTTATTATAGGCTGTGTATAATTGTGTTGCCAGCTGCCTATCACCACAACCATTGTGGTGTTGTGCATTGGATAAGTGATGTCTAGACGTGACCATGAGCTTTGCCTCTGCAGTTTATGTCTCTCAGAAGTTAGAAATGTCAGACAATGAAAAGTTCACTTTGTTTTTAGGACACTTTGAAATACTGGAATCAATTATGGTATTTCATTGTAGTATTTGTCTGTATATGCCTTTAAAGACTATGTGTCAAATCTTTCATATTTTCAGTGATTTTTATGCTTTCATATCTTCTTGACTTAAGGAATATGGCAACAAATGGTGGCTCTGAAGATCTGGTGGAATTGTGAGCAGAAGACGTTATCGAGTGTGTGGAAGCAGTTTGTGTACTAAATTTGTTCAAACATAGATGCCTTAGCTCACGAACAGTGGGAACTCTACAAGGACAAACTGCAAGGTCAGGGGAAATTAAAAACAAAGGAATGCCTGATTGCCATGTCTGCTGAGACTGAGCACTGATTACACTATCCTCGTCCTGCCAGGGTCATGATGATGACAACTGTGTCTTATGTCCTTTGACCAGAATTATAGAATATCCTGAGTTGGAAGGGACCCACAAGGATCATGGAGTGCAACTCCTGTCCCTGCCCAGGATGAGCCCCAAAATTGCACCATGTGTCTGAGAATGTCCAAACACTTCTTAATTCTGTCAGTCTCAGTGGGTTACAAGGCAGAGTTAACTGAGACTCTTTTGGGTTAAATTCAGCCCTCTTTTGGTGGAGGAGCAGTGTGATTAGAGAAAAGGGACTCAGAGTCTCATGCAGAAGAGTGCAATACACATGGACTCTAAGATACAGAAGGTTAAGTGTTGCAGCTGGGTACATCCTGGCATTGTAAGACACCTTGCATTGCCACGTTACGTGCCGGGAGAGCGGAAAATTACAACTCAGTTATTCAAGACTGTAGTAAATCTAGTTAATACCTCATACCTCTGACACATCTGTCAGTGTGGTATCGTAATTGTTTACCTTGGCACTGTAAGCTCCAGGCAGGAAGTCCAGTTGGTGAGCACTGCATCCCCAAGCCTCTGGCGTGTGCTTGCTGGCCCTGCTGCCACCAGCACAACTGGCAGCCCAGGGCGTTCGTGTGAGCAGAGGTTTGCAGGATCAGGACACCAGTCTGCAACAGGAAATTGCACTTCCAAAGGTGAGAGTGTGAAAGGGGTCAGTAGCTCTTGACAGCTTGTACCAAAGTAAATTCTGTTGGAGGATTATTACTTGCCAAGTCAGGTGCTGTGATTTTATTTTAAAATAAAAGTCTGTTGCAGTAAGTCTGGTGTGCTTACCCCAAGCTCCTTTAGCACACTTTTTAGCTGTGTCTGGGAATAAGTAAACACCTAAAATAATCTCTGGTTTTGTCATCTCTTTGGTAGCATGCTTGCTTCCTGTATTATGAAAGTTATCGTTAGATTAGCTGTGTTTAAGCTTCCTGTCTCACCAGGGTATTTTCCATTATTTTTACAATCTCTTTCAGGAGGTACCAGTATCATGTTTCTGTAATAAAGGTTTCAGTTACATTATGTGTTGGGTTTTTCTTTTCCTGTTGTGTTTTTTAATTTTTTCTCTGTCCACTTTCCTTACTTTGTCAGAAACATCTTTTCAACTCTGATACTTTCCCAGGTTGTGGTTTTTTTTTATTATTATTTAACGGCAGATGCTATTGTAATAACATGCAGGCCAAGAAAGCATAACACTACTGTCTGCAATTGGTGTGCTTAAATAAATGGTAGAAAAAACTCAACAACCTGTTTAGTGTAGTCCTACTTATTCTTGCTCTTGTGGGGAAAGCGCTGTTGTTTAATAGCTGACCCTGCAGTTGTGAACTCTGGCTGAGAAGATAAGTAACTGAGATGCACAGTGTCGTGTTTGGCTCATCTAGGGTAGAAATTGAACACATAAGTCTGGAAATACATAACCTTTAGTATATTCTCTTACCATTAAGCATGAAAACTGTGGCCGCTGAAAATAATGGACTTTCTGGATTTCACATGTGCTCATTTACTTATCAAAGCAAAAGGCAAACCTAGACCTGAGGTTTTAAACTACAGGTAGAACTGAATTTTCAGAACAGTGAGGTAGAGCTCCTCCAGGTCAGTCCCACCTTAGTTAGACCATGGACAAACATTTTGCCATTGCTGTGTAAGCTGCTTGACCTTCTGTGTGTCCCTTATGGTTAAGTCTCATTTTCCACTAATAGATGTCATTTGCTTGCTGGGGTGTGTGTTTGGGTGTAGCACAGTGTAGTGTTGGGTGAGATTGCACATCTTAGTCTAAGGGAAGACTGAATGTGAAGGTCTTTAAGCTTGTCTTTAGGTTTTACTCTTTTGATTAAACATTTTTTGGCTTCGCAAATGCAGCTGTTGTCTTACCAATTGCTGTTTCTTTGTGGATTTAATATCAAGTCTTGTGTTATTGCTATAGAATATACACTAGATCCTTTTGTGTTTTTACCTTCAATTGTATTGCTGATTTTGGGATATCAGGATAATATTTAGATTTTTTGTCATATTTTATTTTTGGGGATGCTAACTACTTTCTTGATTCAGTGCAAGCTAATGGATACCTAAAATGTTCCATGACAGTTTCTTTCTGTGTTCATTGATTGATTTATTGTATCATCTAGGCTGTTGCTAAAGATGCACCTGTAGTGCTTGTAGGAGATCCTACCCCAGTTTGACACCAACATTCACGTTAATCCAAGACTTACTCAAGTCTCTGTTTTCCCAAGCTTAGTAGCAGTGCTGTGGAATTAAATCTTGATCTTTCTTCATAATGATCCTTCTCCTTTGTAGTTACTATCTGCCATTTAATTTATTTGCTTCTAAAAGCTATGTATTATTTTACTAAATGACATGTTTATATTTTGAGTTTCTAGCCTATGACCACAGTAATGAGTAGTCCTTTCCTTTCTCTTGAAAGGTAGTTTCAGGCTCATCCTAATTGATTGCTTTCACTCACTTGCCGATGTTGTGCTCTTCATTTGAGCATCATTGTCTTGATGGTAATTAAACAAAAGCCCAATTAAGTCTCCCGCTATACTGGGAAGCAGCTTGCCAGAATTTGACAGTAGAACAAAGGACATTTCATTGACCAATTTCTTCAGAGGGAGATGTCTCAGTGGAGGTCTGTAAAGCAGCACATGTGATTTTAGACACTTCCCAGCTATCATTTTTAAATTATTTTAAATCTGTGACTGAGCCTTCTGCTCTGTTTCAAAGATGTGGCTCAGAACACTACTTGTGTTGGAGAGCTAATTTCCATCCACTGACAACGTGAAAGCCCTCTTGAAACATCATATTTCCAAAGGAGGCAAAGTGAGAGTAAGTAACCTCCTAGCTTCTTGGAGTATTTCAACACAGGTCTTATGATGAAAAGACAGGATTAAAAATTTTGTTTGTTTATCCAAAATATAAGCCTGTAAATCCCACTTAACTGAAGGCTGCTCTTAATATTTTTGTTTCAGAAGCTGTAAATTGGAAGAGTCACTTTAGAACTGGAAAGAGAAGAATGAATTAGAACAATGTTTTTTCCAAACTGAGCCGTGCATGGCTGTTGGCATTCATTCTGCTGAGTAAAGTGGCTTGAGAAAGGGAAGGGAACACAAGCTGAAAAATGACCCAGAAGAGCTTACTTTGACAGGACTCTTTAACATGGTCACAGGACCACTGCCTTACTGCATGAAAACTTGTAAAATGTATGAAAAGAGAATTTCAATTGTGTTCCCAGCTCTTTCTCTCTCTCTTTTACTGTTAACTTTTTTATTTGAATGCCACAGCTCTGTATCACTGTATATCAAGACCAAGACAATAATTGTCAACAGTTCCAAGTATGTGTGTACATTATTATGTTTGATTTCCACCGAGCCATAAACACTCTTTGTCCTTTGCCTTTTACTAGCTATTGGCTTGGCTATTCCTTGTGGACAGGAAAGCTGTGTTTAATGCTTTGTAAAGTGGCCATCAGTTCCTTGCTTTTATCTCTATTCAGCATAAATTATTTTCAGCAAGGCCACAGAACTGTTCTGGCCAAGATTTGCAGGTGCCCCTTGTGGAGAGCTATTTCAGGATAAAGGTTTAATCTTGCTGTGTCTTTCCTCCTCTTCTCTCTTATTTCTTCTCTCCTTGAAGAATACTAATCCTGAATGATAGGAGCCCATGGCTGGTCTCTTCCATGGCTCACTTCTGTTGTTGTTTTTTTTGTCATTTTCAGAATTAACTCTCAACTGGGTAGTCTGAAGCATATTCTTTTACCCTTAAGCTTGAAAACTTTGTGTGCACTGCCATTGCAATATTTCTAAGGGGAAATTCAGCCCCTAATTATCAAATTAGATGCACATTCTGGTTCTTTGGCATGACTTTACTTCTGCCCATCTGTTAGGTTGGCACTCTGCCCTCTCAGAAAGTAGCTGACCAGTTTCAGCTGTGTAGAGGAGCCAACCAAAGATAGGTTAAGAGAGGCAGCCCGCAGAACACTTTATGTTCAATTCCTCTTGCCAAAAGCTCTTCCTGTTTGCAAACAATGTCAGCTTAAGCCCATATGCTCCATTACATGGGATGACATCTGTGGAGACAGATGCAGGGATGGCAATACAAATGACATTTGATAAGGAAGGGCATATGTTATGAAACCAGACACCACTATGAGTTTGAGACCCTGTCTGTAATGCACGTGCATACAGAAATATAGATTGCTTCTGTATTTCAGTGTGTGAGTGCATTCATCAGCCCCAGGGTTGGGCTTTTGAAGTGCATCATTGTTCAAGATTCGTGCTAGGTGTACCTGCAGCTTTGTGACTTGGTTGTTGCACATTATTGCCTGAGGTCAGTATTTTGCTTCGGTACTCTTTGGATGGTGATGTGCATTAGGGGTCCCGTAGCTTGCACTGTGTAAGGAAACGCATTTAGATAATGCCAGTGTAAGAGGAGCCTGTTGTAGCAGAGGGTTCTGCTGTGAAATGTCTTTCTGAAGGATTTCAGCATTACCTTTCGAAAATCCATTTCGGCATTTAGAGGTAAATTGTTTGCACGTGAATTTTACATGTCTGGGTAGAAGAGATGTAAAAACCTCTTCCTTTGCCGCAGTCTCTTTGCCGCTTTGCTAGATTTTGCTTTTTCACCAGAGGTCAACTTTGTATCTAAAGCTACTCTTCTTCAAGCACCTCTGCTTCTAGCACCCTTTTTATATTCTTCAAATTGCTAAGGCTGATGGAAAAAGTAACAAGTTTTTGTTAAATAGACTTTGCATATAATCCATTTTAGCAATTTGAAGAAAACATTTACATTGAGGAAACATGTTCTATTGGTTTAGAGCACAAGCAAAAATAAAAAGGTGCAGTAAGCAAAAATAAAAAGGTGCAGTATTTGAAATATATGTCTTATCAACCATATTGAAGACTATATTTTTAGTATTGGGCTGAATGGGAAACACTTTTCAAGGAAGATGAATGGGTACTGGCAAAGGGACCTTTTCCATTAAAAATAAAAATAACTCACACATGGGTATGTTTTTCATATCCTTTTAATGAAGTTAGTATTTGTTGTTTACAAACCTGAGAATGTTTTCTGGTGTTTTGTCTGGCTTTTTATTGAAAAACATTTATCCAAGTGACATAATCTATTTGTTTATCCAGATAATGTAGGACTATAATTAATAGTTGTAGGTGACTTCTAATTTTTCATTCATTGAGATTTATTTTTGGAGCATTTCCTGGAATGGTGACACTCTTTCCATGGTAGCTTAAGGGCAATGTTACATTTGCTAGCTAAAAGACCTCCTGAAATGTATATAGCTGTTAAAGAATTGGGCTGAATGTGGTTCGTTGAATTTGCAGTGTCATGGTGGGGAAACCCATCTGGAGGAAGAGGATTTCCTTAATCATGGTGATACAGTCACTTTCTCTGCACAGCTTTTTTTCCTGCACTTCTAGATTGGATTAGACAAAGGAATTCTCCAAAGCATTGAGGAAGTGTTGGTTTCTCTGGTTGGGCTTATTAAGAAACTTTAAGCACCTCATTTTCTTATACCTCTCCGTTGTTTTATCTGTAATGAAGGGTTAATAGTAATGATGATAATAATATCTGGTTTTAATTCTCCCAGTCCCCTCAGTCCTGCAAAGTATTTTTTTCTGTATACTCTAAGGTATTACTCAAGTTACACTCATTAACTCTTTCCTTGAAGTGTCACCACCCAAAAGGTGAAAAAAAACCACTTCCCTTTTAATTTCTAAATTGGTTTAGTAGCTGCAAAATGTGATTTCTGATAACTGTACATACAGGATGAAGATTCAGTGCAAGTAAAAAGTATTAAATTACAAAGACTTGAGATGTGTACTGGCATTTTTTTCCTCATTGTGTTAAATTGCTAAAAATGCGGGTTTTTTTTGTAAAATGAGCATTTTTATATTAAATTGCCTGGATTTTGCAGAAATACAGTGCTTCTTGTGCATTCAATATCAGTGTTTTTTATACGGTTTGCAGAAAAATTGGTGTTACTTTGCAAGAGGTCGAGAATACCCTTAATATTCCCTTGTAAATTTTTTGTTACAAAAAGCCTGGCTTAAGTCTGCAGTGCTTTGTTATCTTTGAACCTCTCCACATGTTCATCCACGTGTACTTTTTCCTGTTGAAGGATCAAAAAACTGTTTTATTTATTTAGTTACATGATGAATTGTATTAACTTATTCCCTATGCAAAGTAACCAGTGGAAATGGCCTCAAGCTGGACCAGGGGAGGTTCAGGTTGAACATCAGGAAAAATTTCTGCACTGAAAGGGTGGGTAAGCATTGGGAGGGGCAGCCCAGGGAAGTGGTGGAGTCACCATCCCTGGAAGTGGAAAATGTCTTAACATGGCACTTCCTTAGTTGACATGGTAGTGTTCAGTCAAAGATTGTATTTGATTATCTTGGAGATCTTTTCCAACCTTAATGGTTCAGTGGTTCTCAGAGATCTGCTGGGTACAAGGCACTGTGCAAGCTGCTTTAGTAATCAGAATCTTTTCTTCAAATGGGAATTGCTCTTTTTGCCTCCTTGTGTTGCTGACAAGTGTTTTCAGTGTGTTGATGTTTTTCATGCAAGCTCTGATGTTCTGCTAGCCGTGGGATCAGGCTCTCCAGTCCAAGCCAACCCTACAAGCTGTTTGTTGCAGTTTTAGGATCAGCACTTGGAGAGTTCTGAGTCTCATTTTACCAGCCCAGCAGCTGCATGAGACTTCAAAGCTCTAGTCTGACACACTGGAGAAATAGTTTTGATTTACAAAAACTCTCCTGTCAGTGCTTATCAGAGAATTTAGATGTTGTGAACTTCCTTAGATAGACCATCTCCAGTAGTGATGGCTTGCTTTGAAAAGCCTGTTTGCTTGCCCCTCTGGAACAATAGTGGCAGCTATCTTGAAAGGAGGAGTTGGACAATTCTGAGATACCATCTGGACCAACTTGAGGATGACAACAATTCTCTTTTTTAGAGAAACCTGAAAGGAATTCCAAAACTTGAAGGCTGCCACATTTTGCTAGCCAGATGCTCTGAGTGCTGAATACATTGATGCCTGCCAGTAAGGGAAAAACAATGAAGTGTTTGATTTGGTACTGTTTAAAAATATGCTAAATTAAAATGCCAGGTCTACTTCAAATAGGTAGCACCACTGTATTTACATTTCTTTAAAAAAATAGAATAATGATGGTGCCTGCATTGTAGTGGCTGAAGAATTGAGAAGTAGAACACTATCGGCAAAAAGCAATTTTCAGAGAATCTTGGAAATTCCATTCCCTTAATTACTTTCTTTACAGAGACAACTTGCAGCTTACCTTATGGTTGTTACAAGATTCAGAGTGGTTATGGCATTGCATATCTCTCCTAATGATATTAATCCTAACCATGATAACTAATGATATTAATCCTCTGATGCAAGTTTTCCACTACTGTGATCATATGTGTGCAGCGCTTTGGAGTCAGGGGAGAAAAAATACCAGCAGCTAGATGTTACTTGGGGAACATGCAAGTTAAACACCTGACATCTGGTGAGTCACCCTCCAAGTATGTGTGATTGAATGATGGTTAACTGATTGGCGCAGTTAATTAAGACCAAATGTGTCTGAAATGTGAAACACTTTTTTTTTTGAAGGTAGTAAGAAGTGCACTGTAAACACCCATAGTTTACAGACCGTACTACAATATAACTGTCTGCAACCCACCCCCCACTTGTCCTCAGGAACAGGTTTGTGCATTGTTTGTTGTTGCTAAGCAAGTATTTCTAACGTTTTTAATGCACTTTGTAAACCTTGTTGATAATTTTTTTTTAAGGCTCGAGGGGAATTGCTACACCTGGCTGTTTTCTGGTTGATTCTTTTCTAATGAAGTGACC
Organism: Daphoenositta chrysoptera; assembly: GCA_013397915.1. NCBI lineage: Eukaryota > Metazoa > Chordata > Aves > Passeriformes > Daphoenositta > Daphoenositta chrysoptera. The sequence goes on from VZRO01003478.1 coordinate 1,485,107, forward strand.
TGCCCATTTAGAAGTTTCTGTGCTATCTTGACATAAAACTGTCTCTGGGAGCAAAATGCAAATGTTGAACCAAGATTTTTTTTACAGTCCACATGTTCACCTTGACAAAGCAAGGTTCAGTGTTCTGATGCAGACAGTAAGCAGGTACAAATCATGGTGAGATAGCATTCTGTAAAATACAGGTGTTGGGAGCACACAGGGTAGGGACTGAAGAAGCACTGACCATCTGATGCAATAGCTAAAAGCACAGGTTGTTGTTCATCACAAAGATTCATTTAGCTCTACTGAGTTCTCAGGGAGAACAGAATATCATCTAGTAAGCCTCAAACAACATTGTAAATAATGAATCATTTCAAAATGTGATTGTGGTTGTAACGCTGCGGGATGCAGGTTGGGCCTGAGCAGTGACAAACAGGCTTGTTGGAGAGGCAGAGTGCCACCTTGCCTCCTGCAGCTGTGTGGTCACTGGCCATTAGTCGTACAAGCAGCTGGGTATTCAAGTGCTTAAATATAGATTGAGGAGCTTAATAGTAAATAGCTATTTGAACGATTGGTGTTCCTAGTACAATACTTAAGCCAAGATTTGCTGTTGCAAAAGTTGTCTGAGCAAACAGTAATGATACTATGGATTTTTAAAAAAAATCAGTGAAAATACAAATAGTGAAATTTTGTGTTGGACTGACTGGCAGTAACTCATTGCTGGAATGCAAAACAGTAGTCCAAAATTAGTTAAATGTTTATAGACGGATTATTGAAATGATGAAGCTGTTTGGAATGTGGCGTTTTGAAACAACTAGTCCAGGGCAGTGCTTATGTTTTGATAGTTTTGTGGATGCTTTTGTGTCTTTGGAAGGAGTTATGACCATTGTTTCTGGTATTGTACATACTTAGTGCACAAGCTTTTAGTAAATTACCATTGTTAGACTTGCATCTTGTTAAACAAACAGATTGAAACAGATTCTGTGCTGTAAAAACAACCACTTGCAAGCCAACTTCTTTGTGCACGTTGGTTATGTATCATTTCCCCGCAGGAATTAACAACATACCTTGAACTTCACTTTTTAATTTGATTGAAAGAGAGAACCTTGCACACAGAAGAATAAAAACTCTCGGACTCTAATCTCTTAATCTCCATAAAATGCTTGAATGTTTAGCTTTGATAATATATGAAACAAATCTGGTGGTCTGTAACATTTCTTATGTGCATTCCCTTTTTTTTTGCAGCAAAAAAAAAAAGAAATCAAAGCAGACGTAAAACAACATATGACAGATGGGTTAGTGTTGGTGAGAGTTAGCCCTCAAGCATGAAGAAATTCCATACCCCTAACTCTCCCTTCTAATGTGCTAGTGGAAAGTCATTTTGGTGGCCTAATAATTCCTTTGCCAGTGTTAGTTTTCTTGGCAGTGGGATCACCATGCACTCTGTGGACTTCTGTATTAGGATTTTTGGTGCTAGAGAAGAGACTATCAAGGAGTAATGTCAAGGAATGAGACTTCTTGGCTTACAGCCTTTTGTGCTTGGAGGCAGATCTGCTGAAAAATATGTGGAGCCTTCCTGATTCTTGGATTCAGGAGCTGGTTGAGATTTGAAATCGGTTGACTGAGATGAGAAGGTGCACACAGCAGGCCCAGCTTTAGCACAGCTTTTCCAGTCAAAGAAACAGCCTTACAGAATTAGTGTACGCAAGGGAAAGGAACTTTTTCAATCTGTTTTCTTATATAAATATTTTTTTCAAGGGGAGATAGTTCTACAGTATCCAAAATGGAACTTACTTCCCTCTCACCTTCCTCCAGGGGAGCAGGAGAGAACTGAGCCCTGGTTTTGGCGCATACTCACAGGTGAGGTGATCTCCAAACATGTTGAAACTATTCTGCTATAATTAGTCCTAATGCAAAGAGGTTCATCTTCTGGTTTTTAAGTCTCTAGGGCTTGAAAAATGTTTTTTTGTTGTTGTTGATGATTGGGGGTTTTTTAGTAGGTGCAGTGGTTTCATCTTTCCATTGTATCTCATACAACTAGCATGTTGTGGTTGTCTAAATGTAGGCAAAATATACATGTTTTAGAGGTGCTTTTAGCTCTTAAAGTAGGCATCTGCCCTTTGTATTGAACCACTTGGCCCTTAAGTTTTTCCCACCTTTGGGATCTTACACTGGGATTAAAAAAAAAAAAAATTGCTTCAGAGGAGGATTGCCTGTCTGAAAAGTCTGCTGCAGAAATGCTCGCAGGACTTAATCAGAATAAGAAACAAAGAAAATACTGGCACTACACAGTGTGTGGATTAGATTGGCAGGAAACTGGACCATAGTTAACTTCACTCATGTGTACTGAAAACACACTGAACCCCACACCCACATTGTTGGTCTTAGTCTTTAAAGTTTTGTTGGCAAAGCTCTTCCTTTTATGAGTGGGAAAACAAGTCATACCCACAGCAGACACAGTTATGCTGGCAAAAAACTCAGTGTAGTCTTTGCCAGTTGAATGAAATCCTCTGACGTATGTATTTTATTCCATTTGAGGAAGAGCCTTGGCTACCTCTTCCCTGCTCCCCCATCCTTTTTTTTTCCAGCCCAGCAGAAACTGTTCTCCACTAGTGGGAATTGCAGAGATAACACTGCCTGGTGCAGTCCCTTTTAAGTGTTGGGAAGCCATTAGAAGAAGCTGCTGTCATCTTGGATCTTGATTTATTTTAGTAGGTAAAGAGAAAAATGCTATCAGCGGAGATAGAGAGATCACTTGGAGGCAGAAATTGAGTGAGAAGAGTCCTGTCAAGAGTGCCAAAGCCTCTGATGAGGTTCCTTGGGACTTGTCAACCTTAGTGCACCATCTTCACTTTCTCAGTGATGTTGTTTTGCCTGGAGGCAGCAGTAAACCATCAATATCCTGGTGTGACAGAAGATCTAGGGGATCTAGGTGTCTCCCAAGGCTGTCACTGACTGATGCAAGCTATCACCAAGTGGAAGCTACCGTTTTGGAGTGATTTTTTAAATTGTTTGTTTGTTTTCTTTTTCTAAGAAGGAAAAGTTGCATGTTTTTTTTTGCACACCACCAGCTGCTCATGGAAGATAAGAAATTGCAGCAGCCAAAGCTTCAGATTTATTGCTGTGGCCAATTTCCTGTTATTTTTAATAGGATACGGCCCCTCCACTTCTGAACTCATGAGCTGTATCAAAGGGACTGTATCGTGTTTCAAACCAATCTGTCAGGTCCTGAACACACGAGGAGGGTTCTGGCTTCCTAAGCAATGTTATATCTGGTTTAGGTGGTTTTTGTCTGTGTGTGCATCCATGGACAAGTTTCAACTCCCCGTTATGGGAATTTTTAGGAACCTTTGTTTGGTTTGTCTTCAAGTCACATGTTTGAAAAGAAGGATTTGTGTCGAGGTATGTTCAGCGCAGGGAGTGGGAAGCAAGGACTACCTGGTTGTCAGGGCACCTCTGGGCTCAGCATGGGTCACTGCTTGGGTCGGAAATTAGGGAATTCCTGGCTGGCTGCTGTGAGATTGATTCAGCCTCTTCGCAGTGCCTGAGTGGCTGCAGCAGGGGGAGGAAATCTGGTGGGTAAACTTCCAGCAGATAAAATTTGGGTTAAAAACCAAGGTTTTAAAAGAGGGAAATGTGTTGTGTATCACTATTTTCTCTTGATTAATTTTATTTGGATTATTTTGGCTATTTTAATTCAAAAACATCTTGAACGTTGTAAGTAGTCAAAATATCCCAGTGTTCTCATGTGGGATAAAAATAAGGAAACAGAAAATTGAGTCAGGCACTAACAAAGAACTGCAGAGAGAGTTAAAGGAGGGAGATCAGTTGGTCTGTGTTTTAGAAGGACTTAGTAGGACTTTGAGATGGGGGTGCTAGTGCCCTGCATGGGATCCAGCATAACTTGCTGGATTTATGCAATGCAATTGTAATTTGGCAAGCTAAATTTGTAACTGTAATTGTTCAGTGGCTATTTCTAGACTTTATAGTAAATTTCAAAAGTGCCCTTTAAAAAATGCATTGTTACTTTTTTTTCTGGCCTTTTGTTTTTTTGCTGGCCTTGGGTGGTTACTTTGTCTTTAGACCATCTACGTAAATTTTAGCATTAATGAACAATGAGGTTAATTTTAGTTATGTGTATTGAACTGCAAATTGGATTAAACAGGAGGTGTGTTTCTGGACAATATTTTATTGAATTTAAGGCCAGGGAGATATATTTCTTAGGATTTAGCATTATCAATAACTCAGTTTGAACAATGAATTTTTTTGTGTTCATCTTTAGAAAGTCACAAGCCCTATCATACTTTTGACGTCATGATAATTCAATTATTTTTTCTTTCTCTGTCCTGGATAATATTCTTTTGCCTTCTGTTAATGACGTGGTTAGCAAACAAAAACAAGCATTCAGGATCATCCCAAGATTGCAAATTTGATTTCTGATTGGTAAAATCCTGTGGAGAGTTTCTACAAGCAAGAGCTGGGGAAAGAAAACCAATGTTATTTTTAAGCGCAGATGTCCTGGAAAGTTTAAATAGGATTCAGCACGCCTTGAGGACTGGTAAACTTCTGTCCACTGATTCTGGACAAAAAATCAGAAAAGCAAGGCAGGTTTCAATTCTGAAGGTGAGATTGCAATTCTTGTTTTAATGGATCCTAGTTAACAGTACTTTTAAAGAATGAAAGTGTTTTATAAATTGCATAATACAACCTGAAGGTATATCTGAATTACAATGCTTGTTCATAATTGAAACTAGCTAGGTAACTCAGTTGCTAATTAGACAGTTTGTAATTCTGAGGAATAAATTTTTCTGGTAGTGGAGACTAGTGAGTTTTACTTTGGAGACTGCTGCTACCTTTAGCAGCTGCCTAAGGTAAATACAGGGACCTTTTCATATCTTGGTTTTGGCATGAATTTTCCATCACTGGCACTCCATTTGTAAGGACAGTCTGGCCTTTGGCTCCAGAACCCATGACATCCAGAGATTTTATCCATTTTCTCTTTTTAGATGCTTGCCTTTGTTGTTTAGTGGGACCTCTTCATTAGAGCACACTGGTTTTTTATGAACATAAATATTTTTCTTTATATTTCTTTATGTTTCACATGCTGGATTTTACTGTTTTGTAGTTGCAAGAACTATAATATGTGATGCATATGTGCTTGCATGCACAAAAACCACCTATCTCTCTATCTAGTTCAGATTATGGAAAGGAAAACTGCCCAGCTGAGTTTCTGAAGACTTCTGGCCAAATTCTGTAAGCCAAAACCACAGTGACTTTGAAAAATAAAGTGTATAAATTGCAAGCAGACATTACAGTTGCTTTTATGGGATCATTGTAGTGCCAGTCTCTGTGCTTGCTAACATGACGCAGGGCTTGACAATGGCCGCAAAGGCTCTAAAGGCATGAACCTTCCCAAAGATTTTCCACTGGAGAAAAATTAGCTTATCAAGCTGGCAGTAAGAGCCTGTCCTTTAACTGTAGCCTGTCCATTTCAGATGCAGAGGCCACAAAAGCCTTGTTTTCCTCACGGGCACTTGCCCGACTCAGTCCTTACTACTTTCTGCGCATGTCATGTATTGTCGAAGTTCCTTTCTGTAAGACTTGTAATAACTCTTTCTTTCTTACCATTTTTTCCCTCCGGTGCTGGAGTAGGAGAATTGTTTGTCTTTCTAAAATTAGATATCCATGGATACATATAATGTTGTTCTCTGTTTAAACTTGGCAGTTTAAATTGCACATGGAAAAGAAAAGTGTGTTCCACGACAGGAAGTTCTGCATGTTGTATTCTTCATTTACAGGAGAATAAAATGTTATATGGGGTATTTCACTCTTGGTTCTGTAGAAGGAAAATGATGTTTATAAAAGCACATTTTTACTGATGTCTGTAGCCAGACTCTTCCTCTCTTTTCATTGTGCAGTATTCAGGGTACCACCCTGTGAAGGGAAGCTAACTATATATGGGATACAGCTAAGCCACGTAAGTTTTATTCTGCTTGAGTGCTTTTATATAATTCCAGTATTCTTTCTCCAGCTGAAAGAAGGTGTTGAAACCTCCTCAGCTGTGTTGACCATTATTTAATTTAGGTCCTATTGCTCCAACATCTCCCTTCTTTTCTCAAGATCACAGATGAGCTTGTCTTGTTTGCAATTTCTTAAGATTCCACAGGTAGCTGTAGTAGTGGAAGAAAATTATGTAGTACGTTAGTACTTCTCTTGTCTATGAAAGTAGTTAATTTCGTTTTCTAGAACCCCTTAAGATGCACAAAGACTGTTCCAAGGAAAAGCGTGGTGAGAAACTGGGAGGCTATTTGATGTCTAGGGTTGCAGGCAGGCCTGGTTCCAGAATGGGATAATTCATCTTGCTAACTTTTTGAAACTACTGTAGTATTTGTGTACAGATGAGAAAAATACATAATTTTCACATCTGTGAGGTACAAGGTGATAGCAATATGCAAATATGAACTTATTTTCATGGAACTGTGTAATTGCTCTCATCTGTTGTCTGAATAATACTCACATAAAAGGATGAGCCTGACTCTTGAGAATGGGTGGTGAGTAGTTATGTTGGACCTCTCTGCTGTAGGAGCTAAAACATAAATTAGGATTGAGGTGGTTTCTAGATTTCTTTTTGATCAGTAATATGAGACCCTGATTTTTATGCATTTTTTTTATGTTTAGAACACAAGTTAGATGAGTTAGAGTTGCTTTTTACTGTCTCTCTGGAAAAAAAAAATTGCAAACTTTGATTGCAGTGGGAAGAAGTGCAGTCTAAATAGGCAAAGGAGTTTGGAAGAAGAATGGTCTTCTAAATTATGTATGTTACATGAACACCCACTGTTCTACTTCTTCGGGACAGTTTTAAAACTCATACAGATTGGGCAACAGCTGGAAAGTCTTTTTTCCCCTTTCCTATCTGCACTAAAAAATGTTTTCTCTATGTTCTTTGCTTATCTTTGCCAGTCTTTCTTCTTTTTTTCCTACTCTCTCTCCACTTTATGCCAAAGTGATAATTTTTTTTCCTCTGCAAATTAAATTCTTGCTCTAACTTAAAAAGCAAAAAATAAATAGTGTCTGGTTTTTTTCCTAGTGTCAGGCTGGGTACTTTCATACTCATGGTTGTGAGGGGATGCTATTTGAGTCTTACTTATTTAGCCCAGTGACCTGAAGAAGGTTCCAGCAATGTGAACTTGGTCTTTTGGCTCTACTTAGTTTATTTTTTGAATTTCCACTGTGAAAACATGGTAGTAGATTTTGTGCTGCCCTTGTCACTGTCAGAAGACATATCTCTGCCAGTGCATACATCCTACTGCCAGTTAAAATGTTTGGTTTACTGGAGTGTTTAGAGATAGAAACAACGGGTTTTGAAATTTGTCCATCATGAGTAGCAGGTTAGCTTTTCTTCAAAACTGCACTTCTTTTGCTTATTCTTTCTTAATATAATGTTCATGCTTGGATATTTTGCAGCCTTCGTTTTCTAATTGAATTCTAAGGCTTTGCGATTCTAATAGCTTCATATTATTTTTGGCATAGACTGTAGTATTAAGGGTCAGCTATTTTTTACTTTGACAAGTTTACATATCAAAGCTTAGGAAAAAGACTGAAAAAATGTCGCCGCTTCATTTGGGGTATGTAGTCAATGGTTGCCAATGAAAACTGATGTTACGAAGTCCCATAAGAAGATGATCGTATTCCATCAAATCTTCTTGGCTTGTGACCAAAGGAAAACATGAAGGTGTATGAGTATTCATTAAGCACATTTCATGTTTCGTGTTTCCAGAAACTTTATAAAAATAGCCAGGTATAACAACAATAAATTCTTTCTTCGTAGGAGGATATCCGGAATTTGACATGCCAGTATATGACTTTGAACTCTAGCCCTACCGAAAAATGGAGGTTGTTTTGAAGACAACCCTTCAGAAGGATTCTCCTATTTATGCTATGTGAATGCCTGTGTTATATTTAGGCACTGAAAATGCTTCTGGACTGAGTGTCCTGTATTCTGCAGTGGGGGGAGTGGCTGGGGAAGATATGAGCTGTTCTGTCTTTCACGAGGATTCTTAAAACTCTTTCCCAGTGATCCTGTTCCCTCTTAGAGTCATGGCTGAACTGTGCTGCCTCCAGTCGCCCTCCCACAAGAGCAGGTTGTAAACTCTCCTCATGCTGAAGTGCAGGGCAGTGGTTTGTACTGCAACCACAGCTTATTTAGCTGAAAGGGAACACTTTAATTCTGTCCTGGTTACCTTCCAAACCAAAGCAAGGGAAGATCACCTCTTCATGATGTCTGCTGTGTGGCAGGCTTGGTTGCATCTTTTTTTGCCTTCTTGAGTAGATCCAGTATGAAGTTGGAAATGAAGAATTAAAGGACTTGAGTCAGATTTTATTTTCATTATAGTCTTATCTCTATAATGAGGAAAGAGCAGAGCTGGTGCTATCTCTGAATCACACTTCACAGTGATAGATAATAAATTGCAGGAATTTCTCATTCCTTACTCTGCATGATCTTTGTAATGGCTTTATCTGTCTCTTCATCCCTGGGATCAGTTCTGTAAATAATTACCCTGTGACCCCGTGGTCCTTAGTAACTCTTTCAAAAGCACAGCTAATCATTTTATAAAAATGGCAGGCCAGTTAATTCTTGGTAAGTTTGTCCTGGAGCTTTGCGTCTGCAAAGGGGAACGCTGAACTTTAGCGGCAATAAATAAATAGCTTGGGTGGAATTGGAGCGCTGTGGCCACTTGGTGGGGAGGACTTCCTTTCCCTTCTCACTGACACTGGTGTCTCGTGTGCAGTAGACGTTGCTGTGAGACAGCATCAGGCATGGCTTGGTCTCTCCATTTTTTTCATCACATACAGCAACTTGCTATTCCGTGATTATAGGAATTTTTGTTAGCATGGGCTTGTCTTTGTAGTAAATTGTTGAATAAAATGCACGCTGGCATCACATCTTTGCTGTTTAATTTCTGTTCAGCGTCTTGCCACTCTGCACTGATTCTAGAAAGGCTGAAGTTGTAGACATGTCCCACTCCCACATTGTTTTGGTACAGGTTGATTGATTTCCTTGGAGTGGTGGCCATACTTAACAGCACTTCAGGAGGCTTGGAGTGTGTTCACAACTGCCAAGGACAGATTTTACTTACTTTTGGTTAAGGCAATCCACACGGCGTTGCCTACTTCTCAGCAGAACTGGGGATTATGAAATTTAATCTCCTTTTTCTTCAAAGTGAATGGAAATATAAGGTTTCTTGCTATCCCTCTTGCAGTTTGTGGGCTTGGTGTGCTAAATCATTTAGCTCCTTTAAGACATGAGTGCAATCTGTAGTCCATGTCCACATTAAGCCACAGAGGAATGTGAATATCAGGCTTCAGTTCAGAGAAATGAACTACTTCCAACTTGCTAACCAGAGACAGGGATACAGGGAGGGCTGTACCATATGGGACTTCTCCACTTCTTATTTTTGTTCCTGGGTTTCTTCTCTTGCTTCTCTCCGTGTTGCAGTTTGAGTGTAAGTCGTAAGGATACCTGGTCACCTTAGACTTCTGCGAGTCCAGTTACGTGATAACAAACAAGATAACATGATGCATACAGACAGACTGTAGAAATTATTATTAATTTTACTCCACCTTCTTTTCTTTTGGTGTTTAGGTTTTGCACTTAAAAGAAAATAAACTTACATGACCTATATATAGTATTTTTCTTTGCCTGCATACAGCAGAACTTCAGTGGCCACTGCAGTGGATCCAGTGGATCAAAGGCCTATTTGTGCCACTTTGATACAAACATACAATAAATACACCTACTTGTGGTTGTATAGAAGGTGCTTTGATTTTGTGCAAGTTGTGCTTAGATCTAGGCTATTTTAATAAATTGTTTAAATTTAGAGTAACCTTGCTGCTTTTTATTTGAGAACTCAAAGTCAGACAAACTCCTGTGTTTCAAAGCTGAATTTCTTATAAGGAACAGCAAAACAAGAAAATACTAATGTTCCATTTTGATGTTTTTCTCTCTCTCTCCATTTTAATATACAAAGTCTTCATTTTAATATATGAAGTCTTCATTTTAATATACAAAGTCTACTACAGGAGCTAGAGAGGGTCACAAGCTTACAAGTCAGTGTTGAGCTTTATTGCTCCAATTGTATGCTAAAATGTTAACATAAAAATGGATTAATCTGAGCAAGAAATAGAGATGGTTTATTTTAAAGAAGAATTTCTTTCAGCTCCTGACAAAGTAAAATTTTCTGCAAAGCAATTTTTCACTCTGAAGTGTTACAAAGCAACTACCTTCTCTAATAGGAGCAGTTAACAAGAATCAGGCTATAATCTCATTAAAAGCTGATAACCTCAGACATGATTCCAAATAAAGCTATCACCATATGTAAAGGGTGAGTATTTTGTCCAGACCTATGGTGAAAGGTTGTAAAGTGATTATCAAAGCCCTGTTTGGAAAGGTGAACAAAGAATGGCATGCCACAGTTTCTAGGATTTATTACAGTGGGTTTGTGTATAAAGCTGCAGCATGTATTTTATACCCCAAAACAAATACAGTTTTACTAGCTTTCAGTGCAAAGCTGTTCTCTTGAGTAGAATTAATGACAAATAATACGTTAGAGGAAATAAGCAACCAATCTAAACTCATCTATTATAGCACTGCTGTAACTATAAAGGGAAAATTATACTTTTGTACAATGAAAGAGTATGGGGTTACCAGTTTGTACAATTTCTTCCTCTATCAATGTGATTTGCAACACTTTTTGGAATAATGTGGAAGTAAGCTCCTGATTTTTCTCCCAAGCTCATTTGAAACCTTTTGAAAAACATACTAGTGCTGAAGGATTCATGTTGATGGCTGAAGCAGTGTTTGAGGTATAAGAATTTTTCTGTTAAAAACTATTAGAAAATAAAAAGACATTTGTTGTTCATAACATCTCAGTTACTATGTGCTATCCAATGCTGTGATATCCAGGTAATTGCTTTCAAATCTTGTTTATCAATATGATCTGCCACAGAGATGAAGGAAGAATGCAGGGGGCTGCTCACAGAGAGAGGTTCTTTTGTAGCCTTGTAATTCTGAGACACCGGTCAAAGGAGTCAGTCACTTCAAAGAAGGTTCCCCCCTAGCCTCCCCCTTTTTAGCCATAAATCTTACTTCTAAGTATTTTGACTGTTTCAGTCTAGTGTTTAAGCCCACACAGTGGGCACTGGAAAATAATCCTTTAATACAGAAAGAAAAGTACCGTTAGCTCATTTCCGGCAGCTATTCTGTATTTCAGATGAGGTGTTTTGCTGTCGAAACAAATGCAGTTATTCACAGACTGTGGCTGTGTGATTTACATCAAGGCCTATATTCAGTTAAGATAACAGATTTGCTTTCTTCATGCATGTGCCCACAATATAATCCTTCTTTGATATAACTGGAAGGAATTTTTTCAGCATTTTATAGCATTGATATTTTAATACATTAAGTAGTGGAGAGGCTTTTTTCCATGCAAGTTCAAAAGTTCATGTTATGATCTTGTGCGAAGTATCTACTTGTGTAACTAAATGTGCCTGGTTGTGGTTTGGGATTTAGTGTACATGCTTTTAAAACTTTATTTTTCTTTTCTCTCTCCCTCTTCTCTTTTTTCTTCACCCTATCACGCTTGACTCTCATTGCTTATCTGCAGCCACTTTTCCTCCATTGCATTATCTCTGTTCATTACCTAATATGTGAATGAGACTAATTGAGCCTCTCCAGGAGAGTAGAACATTGTTCTAAACTTCAAGAACCTGATCAAAGTTTTATTCTTACTGTAAGTCTGCAGGCGTGGGTCTTGCTTCATTTGGTGCCAGTGTTGTTACTGACATCAGTGGGAGCAGGACTGGATTTTGTTCCTGTAAGGAAAAGGGCACGTTGGCAGTTTAGAGTGGCCACCACATTGTTTATATTTGATATGTTGCAAATTCGGTGGTTCTTGTTGATCTTTCCGCTCTCCCCCAGTTGTAAATATTAAGAAAACATTTTCTTTCCTGGTGGTCCAAGGAATCCACATATGTTGCAACTTCCTTATGTGAAACAAATACCTTTTTGACTTTTGCAAGAGTTGGAGGTAATGTGATACATTTTGAAAATCTGTATCTATAACCCAGGTTTTCCCAGTTTTCTGTTTATTTGAAAAATTTTACAGTCTTCCAAATATATATATATGTATATATTAAAGGAGGTGAAGAAGAATGGCAGGTACACAAGCATTACCACTAAGTAGAAATTGTAAAAACTCACTTGTATAAGCCATTTTAAAATCAGAAGAAAGGCAGGAGCAGAAATATCACACCTTCATTAAGTGCACGGGACCATATTTTGCTGCAGTAACACACCTTCCCAGCAGGATCTCACCTGAGAGCAGCATCGTGTGAGGCCAGGTAGGCAGCTTCCAGTCTTCGTCTGACACCAGAGCCATGTAATGAGCTGCAGGCAGATCTTTCAGTCTCACGAGCAGTGCAGCTATTTGCTTCCTAATCTCCAAGTGCTCCCTTGTAACTGCTCCATTGCAAAATCCCAGTACAGAAGTGAAACTGCAGCCACTTCTTCAGGATAGATATTTTTTCATTAAAGCAGGACAGGTGATGTTTGAACTTTTGTGTCTTTCTTTTAAACAAAGTTTTTATTGCATTATTTAAAATCATACACCAACTGGCACCAGTTTGTGCTAGTGAATGTTTAACTAGTGAGAATGCTCTGGGGTATATAATTTTACGCTCTATCTGATACTTGGGTCTGTTGGAGCTATTGATTCTGCTCTTCATGTTATCCTGTGTTTAGAACTTAGTTTTACTCGTGTCTTTCTTTGTAACATGAGAGAATAATGAAACATGCTGTAAGTTTTTCTGTGGTTTTTACTAAGCGTATCATTCATAGTTTTTATAATGTTTTTGCATGCCCATCAATCACATTTAGCAGGAAACATAATCTCTTAAAAACCACTGTAACTCCAGCAAGTCTGAAGGAGTTGAAAACCTTTAGAAAGGTGATTAACTACAAGGAAAAAAGGAAATGGCACCAATACTATGTTACTACTGGTTGCAGCCAGTAGGGGTAAAATAGGGACAAAAGGTGAAGAATCCTGTCTAATGTTCTCAGAGATTTTTAAGTCACTTGATTATAATGGATTTGAAATAGTTGACCCTTACAATAATGGTTAGGCTTTCCTGATCTTTGATTGCTAGGAAGTGTTTAGTGAAAATTTAGGCTGCAGGACCTTGTGCCTTTTCTGAAAGGTGGCACTTAGAGACCAGATGTTGTACCAGGACTAAAAGAAAGATGTGCCAAAATACCAGAATGCTGGTCTTGGTCTTGCTTCTCCTCTTCTGAATGATGTGTCCCATATAGAAAACATAACATATATAGATGTTGTATTATTAACTCCTCTTACAGACATTCAATGACAGAATGCCTATTATTTTGGAGGAGGGGGAACCAAAAACATTACTGCAATTTGAATCAACTGGCTATTTCAGATAAAGCAATTTTTATTCCAACATAGCTTTGCAATAGAGGAACAATGGGAATGTATTCTGGGGAGTTCCTTTGCCTGCTGAGACCAGGAGCCTTCCTTGGGCTGTGATTTCACAAACTGCTCTCCTGACCTGACCAACTTCTGTCAATGAAGGCAGAATTGCTCTTACTTTTCCTTCTCTGAGCTGTGTGGTTCTTTTCTTTCCTCTGCCAGATGAGCTACTCACTCTGGGTTCTGCCATGAGCCTATTTAAACTCACTAACCAAGCTGAAAAGGATCATAATCTTTTAGTAAGTTAGGGAGGTGAAATGGCTAAACCGGGAGGAGGTTCCAGCAGATTTTCAGAGCTGGCCCAAGACAAGTTGTAATGTGCTCTGGAATTAAGGGAGGGGGAAGAGATCAGGACCTCTCTCCCATTCCTGGCAGAAGTGAGCTTTTAAATGAGATTGCCTCAGGTACAAAACTGTATCCTTGGACAGCTGCCATCCAGGCACTCTTGGCTGTGTCTAATTTGAGGTCTTGCAATAACATAGGCAAGGTGTGAGAAGGTTGTAAATGGTTAACTGCTGTACCTTGCAGACCTAAACCCTGCCATGACAGAGTGGTGGAGCTGCTGCAGACACCTGGCATGGACTGGCAGCATTTCCTGTTTGGAAGGGAAAAGTACTAGAGTCCGGCATTTTGATTTGATAGGTTGTTTTTGTTTTATTTTTTAACCTTAGAACATGAAGTTCTGCAAGGTGAGTGGTAACTCCGCCTTCGATACTGACATTATGTGGATTAAAACTGGTCACAATGGTAGTGCAAGTCATGTAGGTATGTCACTTTATGCAGATGTTACTCCTAACTTGAATTCTTAGACTACCTCAAAATGAGTCCTCCGTCAGTAGTTGCCTTAGAAACGCCTCTTGGATTGCTGTGGGTATTCTGGAGTGATAAGTAAGGAAGTAACGAATAAGGTGCTAATTTGCAGGTTGGGAAGTTCACATCTTTTCTGCGATGGAAACTTTGTTGGACACAGACTTACTAGAACCTGTAGAAATACTTGGTACCTGTGGACCTTGACGCAGAAGAGGACTTAGGTGCTGCTTGACAGATCTGTACCCACAAAACTGCACAGTTCTGTGGATGCACGAGAAAGGTGTGTTTACACAAGAAGTGTGGTACTTTAGCAGGGGGGAGGAGGATGGAATATCAAGGGGTGCACGTACCAGACTCTGTTCTTTAGAGTCTGTGAGTATGTGCTGTCATGGGTACTGCCACAAAGGAGAGGAAAGGGCAGAATTCTAACTGGTTTGAATTGAAATTTGACCTAATTTAAACCTCTCTAGATGTTTTTTTTGGACTACTGAAACCAGAAGCTGACCCAAGTTAGATGCAGTGAAAACACACAACAACTTAGATCAAAAAAGATCTGTTACAACAGAGGTGGATCTGATGGAGAACCAAGTTTTCCTGGAAAGGGAAAGCTGTGATTGGATTGGGAAAGTAAAATTACTAACTGAGATAGTTTTTTGATCTTTGGTCGCTGCGTATTGTTGTCTGATGACTCACAGCAGTAGTAACAGTAGCAGTTGTCTTCTGAGTTCAGTGTCCTAGAGAAGCCTGGGCATCTGTTCGTGCACACAGCATCTCTAGATGCTTAGAGACTCTGAAAGTTCTGCGTAGAATATTGTAATAGTTACAAAAATTAAATGAAATTGTAATTTGACTCCTTTTCCAGAATGCAGAGTTGAGAGTGTTAATAGTTTTATTACTGTTTGGATTAGGGGCATGTTTAAATTCCTGCCTGCAAGAATTTTTAAGGAGATTTAAATGCCTGAGGATGAGGCCTATGTCTTGCCAGGGATTGTAGAAACAAGTAGTTGAAGACAGCGGCCTTGTGGCAGATGACTTTTTACTATGTGAGGGTTAAAACCCACTTTCATCTGTCCAGAGATGAATTTGATTCCTGAGAGTTTATCAGGATTTATGGGACTTCCACCCATAACTGGGTGGGATACAGGCACCTTGTTAGGCACAGAAATGCTCCTTGCTGTGCTCTACCTGCATGAAACACTCCAGTGAGAGCACTCAAGGGAGAGAAAGCTGTTTCACAGGGAGAGGTCTCCTTCTCTAGACACAACTCAGCTAGATGGAGATGGACTGTGTCGGACCTCGTCTCCCGAGCACTGTTATTTTTTCTCTTCCCTAAAACTGCAGGCCAGCACACCGCTTGCAGCTGCCATGCCGCGCTGCGGTCTCAGCCCAGCCCAGGGTTACATACTTCTGTTAGGTGTGCTGCTGCTCCTGCAGTGCCAGGAATGCTGGAGGGCTGCCAGGCGCTGTTAGTAAATACAGGCTGCAGTTTGACATAATTGCTTTCTTCCTGGAGTTTCAGAAATTACGTACAAAAGCAAATGAAGTGAAGGAAAGTGTTCTGCTTTAAGTGCATTTCGTATCAGATGGTATGTATTCTTTTTTTATGCTCCTGTGAATGTAGCACAGCCTGTACCTGTTGTCCGTAACAGAGGGGAGAGTCACTTACTTGGAAATGTCCTGAGAGTTATATTGGCCTTAATTATTTACAAGCTTTTCTTCTCTCCTGGCCTTCAGATAAATTTGAGAATGCCCAGTGACTGGAGCAGTGCTCTTCACCTCACAAAGCAGCTTCTGCTGTATGGCCTCTTTCTCATGAAACACCCAGCAGCTTGGCTTCCCTTGATCCCTTCAGTCTGTCTTTTAAAACTACTAACAAAAATAGTCTGGCCAGCCCCTGCTGACTTTGGGAGAGCTAAGGAAGAATTTTTTGTATTTCCGGCTTCTTTTGGTTTTAGATGTGGAAAATGGGTGAAATACTAATTCATTTGCTTTTTGTGTAGTGGTGGTTTGACCTGGTTTCACTGTAATGTCTCATAAAAAAACCCCAAAACAAAACAAACAAGAAAATTACTGTTTTGGAAAAGCACAAATTTTTATCTGCATCAGGTCATTTAGATCCATAGGGAGATTTTCAATTCTATGCAGAAACTAACAAAGTTTTCTTAAAAACCAGAAGCAATTCTATTCTGTGAATCTGACCTGGTTCTTCGTGCAGGGCTGGCCAGTGAAGAAAGGTGGTTACTAATAGGTAGCCCTAATGGATTAGCCTTTTCCTCCTTAAACCATTATAGCTGTGTCATCTTGAAGATATTTGTTTGGTCCCCAGCATTGTGCTTGCAAGATATTCTTGGCTGTATGAATTATTCCTTTTTTTCCCTACCTTTGGATATATGAACAACAGTATTCTGTGGTTGAACAGTGGGGGAATGGTACCTCTTGAAACCCCTTCTCTACAGAAAAGGATTTTTTGCAAGAATGATCTGTGAACTCCTTCTCTCCCCCCTTGCAAGATGCAGCAGTGCTATGGAGGAATCAGATACTGTTGGAGGGATCCATAGCTCTGTGTCTGCTGCCTTTGCACAGAGGGTGTGCTGGTAAGGCTTCCAGGCAAACCAAGATGTTCCTCTTCAGTCACACAAAGAGAAAGAGATAGGTAAGAGTGTCTTGGGCTGAGATATAAGTGGTTTACGTCAGGCCCTTTAAGCTGTTTGGTAGTGAAGGCTGTTAGGAGAACTTGTGTTGTGCTTGGTATGAGATTGTAGATTAAAGGTTTAGTTTTATTCTGTGTCAAATTCATTCTCATTCTTTATTCTGTTTTCCCACTTGTGGTCTTCCCCTTTCCACAGCCACTGACTATCCATATGGCTTTTTCAAGTAAATACCATAAAAAGTCTGATTCCAATGTCTGTGATAGCAAAGGGATTGGCTAGTTGTTCAGCTTTTTCTTGGTCTGATGAAGTAGGGGAATATAAAATTTTACCAAGAATCCACAAAGGTACTGTATCTCTTTGTCTTTGTACTGATGAAACTGCTTATAGGATAGGGTTTTTTTTTAGTAGCTGTTTTCTGAGAAATGGTTGAAGGACTTTAAGGTTTTGTGTGTGTGTTTTAGGCCTACAGAGTATGTACTTTAAACATAAGGAATTTCCACTTAGCAGAATGTTTAAATTCCAGAGCTTATGCTCTAAGAACCTTGTTTAATTCAGCATACTTAGAATGAGCTTAACTTGCAAAGAGCAATTGATACACAGAAAAGAAAAAGTACCGAAAGTTTTTAAGGAGCCCAGTGTAATTTCTCTTCAGAAAAATAAATACTTAATGGAAAACATCAGTTTTAAAGATGTTGTGTCTCTCTTTCACACCTGAAAGACTCTTAATATAAATCCTTTGTTAAAATTAGAACAAGTTCATGGTTATCTGATAAGCTGTTTATAGACTTGTATTAGTTTCACTGGTTTGGTTTTGTTTTGGGTGGAAGTGTGAGTTTAAGGAGGGGAGTGCTGTGAATGCCTGCACAGTTGGGATGACTTTGTTAGAGACATTGCTTCTCCCAGGCAACCTTTAAATTGGGAAGGGAGATCCTGTAATGGAATAATCCTTCATTTGGAAGACCAAAACATTTCTGTCTCTCAATGGCATATTTTTTTCAGTCATCTACAAAATAACCATGAGTAAAAATGCATACTCCTGATGCTTTTAAGATGATGTGAACATTGAAGAACTTAGTTTACCTTTAGGTGCCTGTGACTAGTCTTTGCGATCTTATTTAGTAATCGTACCAGAAAACCCAGTAAGAAGTTGGTCAGACATCTAGAATGTGTGTAAACAGAAAACTTAGACACCTGCATTGATTTGAGAATCAATGGTTTTTACAAGCTGGGCGAATCTGAGCTGCTTTTAAGGGTTCCCAGCCTTGCCAACCCAATAAATTCTTTAACTGAAAACTAGTTTAAGTGTGATCTTTCATGTGAGAGAGATGTCATTGGGCATTCACATATATATTTAAATTAAATGAAAAAGTAACCCAATCTGTGTTACACAAAGTGCACCCATTAACCCATTTGTGCCTCTGTACCTTGAGAAAGTGGTGCTGGCTGATTGGCGTCAGCAGAATTGAGGGAAAACTCCCATTACTTTACTGCTTTTGAAAAGCAGGGGAAATACTGGCCTTGTTTACCTGAGAGTATGATATAACTTAGAGCAATTGATGTCCAATCCATGTTGACAGTTCTGGTGTACAGGAGCTGATGTGTTCATTCCAGGACAGCATGTTTGCACACACACCTTCTGGGATGGCTTTTGTCCAGCTGTAGCTGCGGTGTTCACTGTGCCTGGACAGCAAGGCCAAACACTTGGGGATTTTTAACTAAAATTTATTTCATCCTTAGGCTACTGCTAACTATACAATTACTGTACAGAGAACGGCTCATGCTCTGCAAGGAAATGTGTGCAACTAACAGTAATGAAAGATGAAAGTATTTTTTGAAATTGAGTTGGCTAGCTAAAACTCTGCATGCGTCCAACTTAAAATAACCTGTGAAGCCAGAGACTGAACAAAAATGCTGTTCTTGATAAGATGTAGTCCTCCACACCCTTCCCTATTTGTAATTTCCTTCCATTCTTCCCACTTTTCAAATTCAGGCAGTAGTTTCAGATAGATTGGTAGTTGGCAAGTAGTTGGCCAGGGGTTAAAGCTGTAGCCTGTCCTGCATGGCTTGGTACGAGGTCTGCAGCCATTCTCCTAAACAATGTTGGACAAGCTGGTGAATGTTTGTTTCAATTCCTTTTCTCAGAGTCACGGGTAACATGTCCCTGCCTCGTCAGATTGTTGTGAGGATGTATTCATATGTCTTTGATGGTTTCTGATGTTACAGCGATGCAAGGTATAACAGCTCTCTCATGCAATTAAGTGAAAATAAAACATTGTGTCTGTAGCCATGAAAGCTAAAAATGGGAGATTAAGCCACAGCAGCTAATTTGATAGGTTTGTTTGCATTTCAGTCAAGTCGCAGTGCTCCTTCTCAGTCTCTAGGCTTTTCTTTGGTGATGCTGGTAGACTACCAGGCTAGTCACACACCTAATGAGTGGTTTTCTGTTTGTGTGGGGTTTTTTTTGATTTTTCTTTTGTGTTGCTCTAACTCCCTAATAAATGGCAAGTTATACTGGCCTTTGGAAAATACACTTCATGAAAAATGTGATAGTTATTTTTTAATGTAACGATAACCACTGTGTCAATCGGGCAGCTTTTAATAATCCCCATAGCAACTACATCCAGTAAAAAGTGAAAATAACTGATTCATGCAGTTCTGTGCCAAGGGATACGTGTGGGCAATGTACTGTCTGTTTGAAATGTCACACTCAGCTGATGCATTCAAATGATGCACACTCTGCTGGCAGTGCCTTCCCTTGCTTCTCTTAAGAAGTAAGGAAATGGGATCTATTTTTCATTTGCAGTACTATTGGTTTAGGGAAATGGACTCTTATATGCCACCATTAGTGTTCCTCCATTTTTTGCTCCAGAATATTCAAACAGAACCAGGAAGACTTGGTAGCAAGTAATTTGCTATTTAGTTCATTCCTCTCAGCACTCGGAAAATGGCATTTTAGAGCTGCTTATGTCAGTGCAAATGCTTTGGTTTAGTTTAGCTTGAACCTGCTCTTAACTTTTTTGGTTTGTTTTGCTTTAAAAGATGTGGTTCTTGCAGGTGAGGATCATAACTTCTTAAAAGTCATTATTTCTGTATCTTTAGTTCTTCTGTCTACTTTGTGTTTTGGCTCAGCAGTTGCATATGTCCCTGATAAATTTTAGGAGTACTAGTTAGAAACACTATCTGGAATATGTGTTCTCTTCCTCCCACTCGGTGTTGCCCTGGTCTCTGACAGCCGCGTTCCTGCAGTTACTCATTCCACCTAAAAGGCTGAAATGCAGAATCGCTTTGGAGTTGGAAGCCAGCAAAATGCGAGGGATTGCCTCAGAGGAGGCTCCTCTGAAACGGCTCGGATGCTCCTTGCTTTTCACATGCATATTTTAGGTTTGATTTTTTCGGAGGTGCTGAGTGCCTGCATTTCCTGCTGGCTTCAGCCAGCCTTTCTTCTTTCAAGATCGCACTTCTTTTCAATGCCTCTATTCCTTAGCTTTTTAAACTAGTTTTCAAAGCTGGCCCGAGGGCATGAAAACTTGAAGATTATGTTATAGACCCCTGTGGTGGGGGTAATGGTGGGAGAGTTAGCACCTTTGGATGAGTGCCCTGTAGAGTTGCTGTTTGTACTGGGCTTCTCAAAGAACGGCTTTGCAATTAAATCCGTGCTTTAAATTCAGCGCCAAAACAGTATTTTGGAAGATTTGTTGTATAAGGTATTCATTTGGGATATGTAGTAAGTGCCTGGCAATCCTGCGTGTGGAGGTGTTTATTTTACGGTTTTAAATGTAACTCTTAAACTTTTTTTTCTTTCCCACTGAACTTTAGGAACACCTTGTTTCACGCTTCAGTCTACTTACTTCGATGTATTTTGCAGGAATCCCTTGGCGCTTGCCCCAGGAATGGACAGCTACCTCCGTTTCTGGAGGAGAGTAGTGCCAGCTGAAGAAGCCTTCGAGGCGAGTCGACAAGTGTGCTGATAGCTCCGGGGAGAGCCCGGGGAGGGGGCCGCCTCCCGGCCTTCAGCCATGCCTTTCGGGCTGAAACTGCGGCGGACCCGGCGCTACAACGTCCTGAGCAAGAACTGCTTTGTCACCAGGATCCGTCTGCTGGACAGCAACGTGATCGAGTGCACCCTGTCCGTGGAGAGCACGGGGCAGGAGTGCCTGGAAGCTGTCGCTCAGAGGCTGGAATTACGCGAGGTAAGGGTAGCCCGGGAAGGACCATCTGTCACTGGATAATTGGACACATTTTTAGCTCAGGCAGTCTGTGCGTTTGAGTCATGTTGTTCTCAGGGCTGGCCAGATATGATCAGCAGCTGGAGCTTGGACAAACAGACTCTGATTGCATGAAAACTGACGGCGGAACGGCACTCAGGGCTTTGGGCTGTTGCTCATCCATCATAGCTTTGAGAGCTCTTTGTAACATCAAGTTTCTTTTCTTAGAAAGCCACGAGAGTTACTTTTTGAGCCGGGATGCCAAAGGACAAGTTACAGTAACTTTTTTGTGAATGTAACCCTGCTTTCACCAGCACTGATGGCTGAGTTGTGCCAGTGGGAAGAAGACCCCACGGGCTTTTAAACATCCGCCTTCATATAAATATTCTTGTAACTATAAAACTGAAGTAGGCAAGTAACAACTAACAGTTGTGTTTAACTAGTAACAGTTGGAGGATGGTGGGTTTTTTCTTCCTTTTGTTTTGTTTAATACTTCACATCTGAAATCCTGAAAGGCTTCTTTTACATTCCCAATACTTCGGGAAAGGTTGAAGGAACCAGTCTTTATTCAAGACTGAAATCCTTTATTTTCTACTTCTCGCTATAGAGTTTAGCATTTAAGTGCTGAATCCTTTTTAGAAATAGCTCTCCAATGTGCATGGCACAAATGAACTGACTGACTTTTCTTACCTTCTGTGGGCTCCCTATGTGTGTCCTACATGCTTCAGACTTTTCCAAATCATAAGTGGAAAACCGTTGCCTGGAAGTTGCTGAGTTATCATCTGGCTGTCCTGGCTGACACTTTCTGTACGCACAGCTGGGAAATTAAAAATCTTGCAGTGTCTTACGAAGTTGGCCCATGGCCTTGGTAGTGGGGGCAACTGGAAGGTAGCACACAAATAACTACAACAGATGAAAACTAAACAAAAAATCTTTTTTATTCATCCATAATGATAAAGAATGTGAGAAGAATCTCACTCTGTGTGTGTGTGTGTGCAGAATAGGCTGGAGAATGTGCAGGCAGGAACAGGGCAGAGAGAATCTTGCATAGTGGTTTTTCATACTTGGGTGGTTTTTTGGTTGTTTTTGATTGTTTTGACTTTTTTTCCCTATAAATTTTAGTAGAATCATGTCCATGCCCCTCCCTCCCCCCTTTTTACTTCTAGAGATCAAGATTTATCAGTAAATAATTTTTCCCTTCATTTTTCTTTCTGTTGGTGATGCCCTAGGGTGTTCTTAGGGAAGAACTTAACTTCTCGCTTCCAATGGAGAAAGCAGTGAAATGAATGAAGTGATTCTCCTCATGTTCCTTGTGGGCTTATCTTGTTGGTGCAGCAGAAGTCTGGGGCCTCCTGATTCTCTCTAGAGGTCCACCTGCATTTGCAAACAATAGCTCTGTCAGCAGGTTACTGTTCTTTTCCACAAAGCATTTTGTGATTTCAGAACATGTTTTGTTCCACTTTGGAGCAAAGCCTGAAGTTTCAACATTTTCCAGAGAAATGAAATTAGATAGTAGTGTAGCAAAGGAAGCTGTTTTGGTCAGTGTTCAGTTTCATGGGGGTTTTCTATTGCTTTGGGTTTTTTTCATTTTCAAAATTATTTCTGTCATGCAAAAAGAAATATGTCAGCACAAAAAGTTTGTGTTTCAAGATAAAAAAAATATTTTAACAACATAGAAGAGAATGCTTTGATGTTGTTGGAACGTATTCCCCTTCTTTCATCACCCTCCCTGCTTTTTTTTTCTTAACAAGGTTTTGGCAACGTTGCACTGGTTTTGTCAAGCTCAGATTTCAACAGTACAGCATTTTTTGACAGAAGTGGGTGTTTTGTGGGTTTTTTAAGGAGAGCATTACCTACCTCTTTCAACTCTGAGAGGGTCTCCCTGTATCCTCTTCTGCTCCTTGGATGAGGAATAATTGAAGCTAGCAAGCTTGGAGGTGCCTGGTGCTGTTCTTTTTTTTCAGACCCCAAATTCAATTCTTCTGCCCCTGTACTCTTCTTGCAAGAGTTTCTAAGAATGATGAAGTAATTTGGTGACTGTCCCCTTTCCTCTCTAGGTTTACCATAGTTTTTGAGCTCACTGTCCAGACAAATTCTACAGAAGGGTCAAAAATATATTCACAAAGCTCAAATTTCTACAAGATTTGTGCAACTGGGTAGCTGAGAAGAGAAGCCTGTTAAGTATACTGAGGCAAAAATCCTTGCAAACATTCATATTGGAGAGAAACTTTTAAAATTCCCTGAATGCAGCAAAGACTTCAGCTGGAATATGCCTTTTCTTAGAAATCCTGATTTGCAAACTGTGATGTATAAGTAAGGATAAGCCAACCTTCCTTAAATCCCATGCTAACAAAACATGTTTTTCTCTTCCATGCAGTCTCAGGTAATACCTCCGTTTGGTCTTACGTTCAAATAAATCCCAGGTGTACCACAACTTTTACCTTTGAGTTAGGAATGCATCCATGTCTCCCTCAATCCAGCTTTTTAGAAATAAAAAACTGCCTAAACCCTCCCTGCTAAAAAGCAAAACTGTTTGAGATTTCGCCTTGTTGCGAGGGACTGTCGGTCATACCACACATGACTGAAAAACAGTATCTAATGGATTATGCATATTTCTATTTGATCTCTGGGGAATGCAACTCCCTGCCTGACTGAGTCAGGGTTCAGGTATAGGTCAGTAGAAAGTGGAGCCGTATAACTACTCTAAAATCTGTTTTTATCCTTTTCAGCAAAGCTCTTGACTAAGCATCAGGTCTTCTACTTAAACAGTTACAGGTTCCAATAAAATGAGCTCTTATGCCAGCATTATGTAAAAGGTAAAGATGAGGAGAGAGGAGGAAGGGAGAGGAAAGACAAGGTCAAAAATGTCATTTTATAATCTTGTATGTATGTGCACAGATTATGAAAAGGATTTTTTCCCCCAATATAATGCCATTTTTCCATTTCCAGACTAAGTGAACCTGCTTGAAATAGCAGAGTAGTACTTGAAATAGTACAAATCTGTTGTGAGTCTTCATGTTTCCTTCTCCTTTTTGTTCTTTTTAATTCACTTTCTGAAATGTTAAAACGTTTAAAGGTGGTATGTTCTGGTATACTATAAGTGGGGGAGAGGGCAAGAAGGTTCTTTCCAACCAAAATTATTCTTGTGAGCTGGATTTCACAGTGGTGTGTCTATCACTGTGATCCTATAGGCCCCAAACCAAAGCAGGAGGATGGTGAGCTGATGCTGACCCTGTGCAGAGGTGGCCTTTTGCTGCCATTCTGACCTTCACTTTTGTGCCTCAGAAGGTGCCCCTTCCTTTTAGGGCACAACTGAAAACTGGGGTTTTGCAGCCAGGTTGCCTCTTAAGTGTGGCTTGGTGTGACTGGTCTTGCCAGCAAAACTGAGATGGGGTTCAGGCAGTGCTTGGACAAAAGACCTTCTATGAATAATTGGCTGCTGTAAATGGCACCTTCTCCTCTGTTCAAGCGCCCTGGGATAGCAGGGCTTAATGGTTTTTGCCTGGAGAAGCTGGAACTCTGTCTCTTTCTCAAGGATAAATATTTAGTTGGCTGCTTAACCAGATGCTTTAATAAACACTGAGCTGGGCTTGATGAATCTTTTAGAATGGCATTTGGTGGTTTAGTAATTTTCTGTCATCTCCTGGGGTTGACAATTCTATGTGTTTGGCCCAAGTAAAGGCTGGGTTAGTTCTGGACTTGGGAGTATAGCTAAGGCCAAGTCCAAAACAAATGCATTGCCTTGTGAACAGGCAGCTATAATGTCATCTATTTTAGGACTTCCCAGTGCAGTTTTTGTATGTCCAGTGTTCTGACCCACTGTATTTTGAGAATCACCTTTTCACTGGGGCACATGGGGGCTCTGGTTCTTGTTTGCTGCTTTGGCAGAGGACCACAGCTCCTGGAGGAGCGTAAACCAATTTCCTTGTACCACATATGAAATCGTGTTGTAGGTAAGACAAATTTTAAAACCTTGAGAGTAGTATGTGTTACTGCAGAGCCTGACAGCTGTAGGTGTAGATAGTGATTCCATGGAAATTGAAGCAGAGTCAGTGGTTCACTTTGTACAGATGGACAAACAGACCAGCTTTTGGAATCAACCTAGTTTTCAATCAGCTGCTTATAGATAAAAGATTCCATTTTTTTATTCCCTCAATTAATTTTTGGGGTGCTTTGTGGACTGGAGAGCATGGCTTGGCTTGCATTCTGTAAGGCCACCTGGAGAGCCAAATGCCT
Organism: Daphoenositta chrysoptera; assembly: GCA_013397915.1. Taxonomy (NCBI): domain Eukaryota; kingdom Metazoa; phylum Chordata; class Aves; order Passeriformes; genus Daphoenositta; species Daphoenositta chrysoptera. The sequence continues at coordinate 1,510,532 of VZRO01003478.1, forward strand.
GTGCATAGCATGCTGAACTTGATGGTCCAGCTGTTTCCAGTCCCAAGTTCTTCCGTTCCTTTTTGGGGATTACTGATGTTCCTAGGGGGCAGAGTCTCTTCAGGCATTCACAGTAGTGGCTACAGAAGTCCTTCTTTACTGTGGGTTCTTAACAAACACTGACATTTTCAAGAAGTGAAGTTGCTGGTGATGGGGTGCTGATGGTCAGATAACTCTGTGGGTTGTCTCTCCAAAGTGCCTGAATTTGTGACACGAGCTCTGCTCTGCAGTCAGTTCCTGTGCTTCATCTGCAGTAGCTTGATCCTCTCCAGGCTGCTTTCCAGGAAAACAGTTGTCTTTTAGTTGTGCAAAATGTGTGCTGCCGTGTTTGCTCCACTGTACCGGCTGTAGTCTAGAAGCTTCAACACTGCATTTCATTTACTTCTTGTTCCTTGGAATTGATTCTGGATTTGGCACTCGAAGAGCTTTTCTACTGTAGCAAATCTAAGCTTGTGTTGTCCTCCAGCCCTCACTCAAATGGGAGGGACTGTGCTCATTTAAGCTGTTTATTTGCAATACCTGAATTCCTTGAGTAACTCTTTTAGACTTCAGAGTCCCAATCTTCCTAGTTGCTAGATAGTTTACAAGTACTTCACACTTTGAATTTGGGTTCTAGGTGTTGTGAATCTTTACTTTTTCAAGTAACATGGAAGCTCTGTTTTCGCATCTCTGTGCTATTTCTTGCTGAGGATGAGCTGCCCTGCAGTGATATCCAAGTGTGTTAAAGGGTTTCACTTAAGAGGTGGTAAAATCACTGCTTTTTTCTGCCTTCAAAATATTCCTTTTCTCTGCTGCCTCCACTGTCCCTCCCACCTTCATTTTAATCTAATTACTACCATGTCTGAGCTCATCAGAAAGAACTTTTTATCCACTGGTGACTACAAAGGGAGAGTAGACATATATCAGAGAACATGTATGAGGTTAGTTTTTTTGAAGTTTATCCTGTGGGAGATGCTGACTTCTTGATTTATTTGTGCCCTAGATTTATTTATTTGTTTATTTATTTAAGATACCTTTAGTTTCTAGGAGGAAATACTACAAAAGAACAAGTTTGCTTCACTGTACTAGAGTGAGCAGTGCTCAAGCTGTTTGTCAGGCTTAATTGAGGAATCAAGTTGAATTAGTTATCACCTTAGTTAAATGCTAGTCTGGATGTTGTCCAAAGTTGAAAATATGTATGTAATGAGACCCTAAAGTTAGTACACCTGTGCTCCCATTCAGAGGTTTGCATGATTGTCTCTTGCATGCCCTCCTTTATAAAGTAGTTGGAGCAGTGTTTCCCCTGCTGGTTTGTTGCCGTTTGTAAACATTTAAAATTTTTGGTATTGTGTTAGTTGTCCCTGTGGTCTGTGCTAAGTTGTGGTGTGTGCAATGGTTTTTATAGAAACACCCTTACCAGCATGAAACAGGCTGTTGATGGTGGATTTTGCAAATTTTAACATCTGCAATTTGTCTGCTACAACGTTTTTCACTTCAGATCTGGTCATAGTACTTGATGTTTAACTGCTTTTCAATAAAATCCTTCATGATGGGTTGGCTATTCCTTCAGCTGCTTCATTGCCAATTTGTAGTATTTGAAGCTCTGGTTCTGAGCACTGTTCTGTCAATTTCTCTTCACCAGCAGCAGTCCCATGTGGCTCACACAGTGGCTACTACAGCCATGGAGATTTGCACGGGGCAGGAAACAGCTGAAGTTTCCAGCCTGGTATTTCTGTAGAGCCTGGAGCAAACAACTTGTGTGCGATATGCACATTCTAAGTGTATACTTGTCCATCATAAAACCTTGTGGGTGCATTAAAAAAAAGAAGAGTAAACCTGTTCTGTGTTGGGTAGATGGTTCTGGTATTGGTAGATATATTTTGACATCTGCATGTGGGTTTGCATTCTTTATTTTTCTAGTTGGAAGCGTCCTTATCCTTTGTGTGCAGTGCTTCTGAGCCAAAGTCTCATGAAGCCTTTGCACTTTAATTCAGGCTTAGTGTTTGCTGTTTGTTCACAAAGCACAGGTGTCCCTAAAGAAAACAAAGACTCAGACACTTTCTGTAAATCATTTATGTCACCTGTGCCACGATGTCAGGTAGAACTCCTCAATATGCATTTGGGAGATGGTAGAAGGTAGATAGTGCTCCATGAAGTATATTGCAGTAATTTGTCATTGTCTTCAAAATTGTCCTACAAAAAAAGGGCAGTAAAAAAGAAATGTCTCTGATTTTGCATATGGAAAATTGTACACAATGCCATCTGTTCTTACTTGCATTTGCGACATTGTGTGAGTGATCTGGAAAAGGTAAACTGACACTAATTTGTTTCTTTATCTAGACTCACTACTTCGGCCTTTGGTTTCTCAGCAAGAGCCAGCAAGACCGCTGGGTTGAACTGGAAAAGCCTCTGAAGAAGCAGCTGGACAAATTTGCCAATGAGCCTTTGCTTTTCTTTGGGGTTATGTTCTATGTGCCCAGTGTTTCCCGACTGCAGCAGGAGGTAACAAGGTACGTGCTTCCCTCTCTTCCCAGTATTGTGATAGAGCTGGGAGAGAATGGGCAGTTGCTCTGTTTCTGGCATTCAGTATTTGCCTCCCGGTATCCTCTGGTTATTTCCTTTCCTGAGGATTGCCCAGATGGGAAAAATGGGATAAGTCACCATTTGATTATGTCTTCTTGGGAAGAGGAAAAAAAAAGCTGTCTCCCTGAATGATTGTGCATGACCAGCTGCAGGGAAAAAATGGGAGTAATAGTTATATGTTAAGAATTCTGACACAAATTTTAAAAAGGGCCATGGTGACCATGGTTTTTCTTCTGTAACTTTCTAGTGATGAAAAGGAAGCCACAGACAAAGGACCTCTATATAGAGTTTTAGTTTATTATTCTTAAGCCTACGTGTGCTTTGGTGAAAGTGAACTTTGGCACTTTTTTCCCAGGTTTTGCTCATCCCACTCCTGATTTTCCCTTATGCTTCACAAAAAGATTAAAACTGTTAAGAGGGCATTAGTCCTTTAATTATGATCAGGGCGTACCTTTGCAAACAACTTCAGTGGGAATTACTCTTTTATTCAGAGCCCTGTGCTGCAGTTGTAACAATACAACTGTTTTGAGGGGCTATTTTTGTAAACCACATCACTGTGTGGTTTTTGCACATCTGTGCTATATTGAAATTTAATAATACAAAAAAGAAAGTGAGGAGAAAAAAGCCCACCTCACCCAAAAAAGGGTGGAATTGTTTTCTTTTTAACCAAAATTATTTCATTTATCTAGTCTAGAGCAAAGTTGTATCAGCACAACTGAAGGTAAAGCCTCGAATATGTGGGTGAAGGCTTCAGGGTGGCAGAAGCCTTGCCACTGAAAAAAACCTTCTGTTGCTGAAAACCTGGAATTCACCACATGGTCATAATAGCTAAGAAAAGATATATAAATAGTGGAGAAAGAGTGGCCTTAATTCTAGAAGGCATGCTAGACATGAAGCATTTTTTATATTGCAGTTTGTGTATTTTAAAGGATCTTTATCTGACAATGAACTGGAGAGTTGACGTTGGTAGGATGTGAAAAAGTTGTTTCTTGAGATGGCAGCTGTCAAGCCATCCCTTGACTATTGTGTATGCTGAATTCTTGCCAAAGAGTGGGATAAAAGCATCATAAAACTTCAGTTTCTCTGAGAACAGACCAAACACTGATGCTTGTCTATATCTGTGTGTTCCTGCTTTGCACGCGCTGGGAGAGGGAAGCCTCAGTGCCTTTTCCTTCAGAATTATTTTAACGTGCAGACGGAATCTCTTACATGTTGTGTTGCTCAATTTGTCAGCCCAATCCTGGCCTAGTTGTGTGCAAGCAAGCATTGTAGCTACTTGGATGCTATTATCTCTTCAAGCTGCAGCCTGCAGTGCTGATTGCTCATTCACAGCTCACCTGCAGAGGTATATTTGCTCATTCTGCCCAGGCTGGTAATAACAAAGCATTTCAGTGACAACTGAACTTCACAGCACTCTCAATTGGAGTGGCTGCTGAATTGTTTTTCTTTCTGAAGTGATTGATAACATAAGCTGCAGAGTCTTATAAGTGCCTTTTATGTTTCTTTAAACGTGTGTAGCAAAGCCAGCAGTTTCCTAGAGGATTTCAGATATAGAATGGTCTGTTAAGATTTGTTTGTTTCATGGAGTGGAATTGCTGCACTGTAGATGGTGTAATGGCAGCAAACTTTGAACTGTGCAATAGGTGGATTCATGTTTGAAGTAATTTTGGGGACCTGGAGGATTATTCTGAAACAAATGGCAGAGAAAGGCTAAATTTAAAACCTGATTAGATGGACAGATGGATGTGGGCTTGCAAGGGGTTTTTTTGGCTTTGTTTGCACTTGGTTAACTGATTAAACATTTGTTTTTATTTTGATACTGGCTGCTTCTAGGATTAGACTTGATCATGATACGATTACATGTGATGTTGAGGTAGGCACCGGACTCACCCACTCAGTGCCTATGTATTTGACTTATATTTAGGTACAAATGACAAATCTGTCTGAAATGCAGAACTTGTGATGAGACACTTCATCCCCTTCTGGGAGGCTGCAGAACCACCACAAACAAACCCAACCCCAAAACACAACCATCACCAAAGGCCAAAGCTGCAGAGGTGGTGACAGTACTGCCAGCAGTGAACCTGTCACCTTTGTAACCTTCTCTAAGTGGAAACATCTCCAGCCCTGAGCTTGCCTGGCTGTGTTTGGGGCAGGAGGTGAAACCCATCTCTCAGCCTAAGCTTTTATTTAATTGTAGACTCCAGGGTTTCCAGGGTTGATTAATATTCCTTGAAGATGATGAAGTCTTCTGAGAATGCTTCAGCAAACACTGACATAATGCACAAGTATTCAAAAACTGGGGAGTTGGTTTCCTGAGCTGGTTTGCTCTGCCTCTGATCTGTAGGATTATAGACTTGATAGCTGGTTTTGAGAAATTTGTCGCCAAATTTCTTCCTGTTTCCAGTGACTGCAACCTCCTGTGCCTCACATACTGTCATCGCAAAAAGGGAAAATGATCCAAGTCTTTCAGGCTCTGTTGGTTGAGAGGAGCATTACTTAGGGTGTTGGTCACTGACTCTGAGGTGGTGTTCCTTACTAATTTTATTTGAAAGATCATCTGACTCTTCAATACAATATGTGAACCATTTTGTGTTTGGCTATTGTTTGGTGGTTGGAACCAACAGGAAGAATCCTGATACCAATAGGACAGTATTTATAAAATTATAACTCTTTTACATCTTATCATTACTGCTGGAAGTAGAAAATGCTAATTGTGCCTCCAGGCCACTGGATTTAACTGCCTGCAGGTCTTGGTAGTGGTCAGGAGCTCTTTGTGGCTTCTCTGGTAAACTCCTGTATTGACAAGCCAAGCGTGGCAGAAGTTAGGGTGAGTAACGCTGCTCCGAGCACTGTGTCGCCCCGTGCTGGAGGGACCCGATGGAAACCTGCCCACATGTGACGTGCTGGGAGAGGAGTGGAACAGCAGTGTAGTGAGGAGTGGAACAGCAGTGAGGTGAGGAGTCAGTGCTGTCCCTCGCAGGGTGTCACGGTGTGCAAGGGGCAGATGATTTACTGAAGTGAAATGCAAGCAGCAGTTGCAGAATGGTTGAGGTTGGGAGGTATCTCCGGAGGCTGTCTGCTCAGAGCAAGGTCAACTAGAGGAGATTGCTCTAGGACTATTTCCCATTGGGTATGGAATATATTCATGGAGGGAGACACTCCACACCTGCTCTGGGAAACCTAGGGTGTTCAGTCACCCTTGCAATAAAGAAGGGGGTTTATGTTTAGAAGGCATGCCTTGTATTTCAGTTTGTGCCCAAATGACCCCATAATTTCAGACTGTGGGTAGGTACTGAGTGGGTGAATGGGTTACCTGGGCTGGCCATGTAACTGGTTATTGAGGACCTGCGGAGCTGCAGGCACCTGTCATATAAACACAAGTACTGCCATGGCTTCATCTGGGATGCCTATAGTTAATTTGTGAGAGGTGTTTCTGATAATATGAGAGCGATCCTGTGGTAAAGAAAATGAAAAGACAAGACTGTCAGAGCAGTTTATCTAGCTCTCAAGCTTTTTGAAGCCGACCTCTGAGACCTGCAAGAAAAGATGAGGCAAAGAGTACTCTGGGGAGCACATTAATTGTTTTAGTGGGTCAGATCTGACTCTGGCTTGTAGTTCTTTCCTTCTTTGCTACAAAACTGACACTTATTTAAAGATGAAAGTATTAGTGGTGTGGAGTTCTTTTTCTCTTTGGATGAAGTTAATCACTGGGACAGGGTAAGAAGCACCTGCAGGACATTGTCAGTCTTGTTCAGTTTGTGGTTTTGAATGCAAATGCTGGGGCTACTCAGGGCAGTCATGTTTCCTGACCGGTGATGGACGCTTCCCAAGGATGTCCCAGGGAAACATACAGAAAGCAAACACCAGTTGTGGAGTGCCTGTCTTTTCTTTCTGGTTGTGGCCATGACATAAATATTATTGCTATGCCTTAGTCTCAATGCAATAGCATTGTACTCTTGGCATTAAGCCTTCTCCTAGAAAAGTTATTTCCTACCCTCTTATTTCCCTACTCTTTCTACTCTGTTTATTTTCTCTTGAGTTGATGCTCCCATCTGTGTATATTCCCTGATCTTAATCCTGTCTCCTCCAAGATCTCAGTGACTTCAGCATCTCCTTGGCCACAGGTCATGACATTCTACTGGTGCCCAGTCCCACAGATGTTTTCCATTTCCACAGATTAATGAAAACTCCATGATAATTCCTTAAGGTGTCAGTAGGAGTTTTCACCATGTTATTATTGCTAAAATTTGAAAATTTCTAGAAGAATTTGTGATAAACAGAATTTAAAATACAAAACAAACAAACAACAACAAAAAAACCCCTCTTCAGACTCAATGGCAATTACAGCAGGAGAAATTTGAATGGGAGTATGGGGATTGGCACATTAGCAAAAATCATTTTTCATGGAAGGCTACTTAGACAACCTCTTTTTAGTCATCCAGCTGTTCTCAGTGAGCAGCCATCACAGATGGAGATGCTGCGCATGCTTTTGGCATATTTAAAGCACCTGGGATCTGCATACTGTCTGATATAAAGCAGTCTTTGTGATGCCCTGTAGAGTAGATATTTGCATAGATTAGACATATAAATCTGCCTTTTATTTTCTGCTAACTCCTCAGAGAGGAGGCATCCTTTCAAGCATTTATTTAAAAAAAAAGTCTTTGTACAGTGTCTAAAGTAAACAAGATTGCTTTCACTGTGCTCTTGTTCCAAAAACAGAGAACCCACACACTCTTGAGGCTTTCTGAAAATGTGGGTGCGATGTTGCTTTCTGCACAATTATCAGACAATCCAGGGCCTTTTTTTTTTTGCCCCCTTCCCACAGTTCTAAGGGAAAACTGAAGTCACATTTGTTCCTCACGGTAACTCTTTCATAGCACGTGGTACTGCTGTGCCTCCTGTGAAGGAATAAAGGTGTGCTTTGGTCTGGTTTTCTTTTTTCTTTCCTGGAAGGAGTTTTCAGTATCTTACTAGGTGCTCTGTACTCAGTAATATCCAGTGGTTTTTGTGCTGTTGCAGACTGGGACATAATCCTGGGAAGTGAGAGCAGTTCCTAGTGTGGGTGCCCCCATGGAGCTGGGTCCCCGTGGTGCTCTTCATGGTGGGTCTGGCATGCATGACTCTGTAGGGAGGGACACGTTCCAGCATCTGCACTGTGTGCATTGGGCTTCTGCCCCAAGTTCAGCTGTCAGCGCTGCATTTCCCCAGAAGAACGTGCTGTACAGCTTTCCTGTGAAAGGAAACAGTGTTTGGAATGGGATGGCTGCACCTGCGAAGTGTGGGAATGAATGTGTTCGCAGGTGGAAAATTAGAGCCTGTGGCTCCCAGGCCTCTTTTCTGGACGGTGTGTGAAAATTCAGCCTCAAACTTACCGTCTTTTAACTAAGTGAGCATTTATTTTCTCTAATGTTTTGCTGCCATGCCCTTTTCTTCACCATTTCTTGTAGCTGTTTTTTTGTTTGTCTTTTAAGGAAATATTTCTGCTTCACAGTTTCCAGCCGTTCCCTTTCTCTATTTTTCTGCAAGTGTTAGGTGAAGACCTTTTAAGCAGAAGTTTCTTCTAAAGCATAAAGAGGTACAGACTCCTAGGACTGTATGAACTTTTAAATTGTGTGAGAATAAAGTAGAGGGGAAAAATTTGTGTTTGAGTGCTTCATATTTACAGGGAAAAATGTTTTCGCAAATCTGTTTTAACAAGTGCTGGATTTTTGCTTTCCCCTCAAAAAAGTCCTTGTTAAATGTCTCGCCTACTTGAGCTTATCTTTGCTTTTAGTCTGCTGTGCTTTCCTTTTTTTTTTTTAAAAAGCTAAAGTTTCACATCCTCCTGTGTAGCTAGCTTTTAATACAAGTCCAATCAGCTGCAGATTTCTACCAGTCACTGCTGTCTTTTCTGCTAGTTACTGCGGCTTGCACTGTGCTTTTAATTCCTGTGTTAAGGTTGGATATCACATATCCTCCTGTGCCAGCCTGGTTTTGTGGCAAGCTCAGTGAAGTGGAACTCTTTTGGCTGTTAAGGATGTACCATGTACATGTAACAAGTACATGAGGCTGCTTTGCTTTTCATGGTTGGTCACACCTGTAGCTTGTGGCTGCAGAAGTCTCTGTGTATACTTTTGAGCTCATGGTAGTCGGTTTGGCTTCATTGTCCAAAATAATTATTTTGAGTATCACACTGTGCTGGAAAAAATAGCACAATGTGTACGATCAGATTTGTTCCAGACATCCTGGACTGTGCTTGCCTGAAGCGAGTACTGTGACCGGTTATGTGGCTGTGCTTGTTACTACACCGTAGATAGACCCATAGGATTTTTTTTATGTCAATGGTTCCCAAAAACGTACTGACACTTAAAAAATTTTCTATGAAAGTGCAGAAAAATATCATGCAGGATGGGAGGAGAAGGGAGATGCATGGTGGAGTTGAGTGGATTGGTAAATGAGAGAGGACTGAGTGATACATGGCAAATGGGAAGGTGGAGTGTTTAAAACAAAAAAATGTGCAGACTTTGGTCTCTTACACCTGGAGATTTAAGTCAGAATTTAACCCTTCAGTGCTACTGGTGTGTAACAGAGTGGTAAAAAGTTTGGTTTTCAGGCAGCAGAAGTCTTAATGCCTTGTCCGAATTTGTCTCTTCCTAGAAGCCTTTGTCAGTTTGTGTTTACGGTGTACTTACCAGCACATGTTTTAGGAGCATGCCTGCTGTCTTGGAAAGATGTTATCTGGAGGCAGCCTATGTAGTTTCCAGAAAAATGATTGCACTCATTGCCTGCTTTTCTGGGAAGTGTCGTGGCCATGGTGCTCGTGCTGATCAGCTCTGCTCACACCACACAGGAAAGGCCCTGACACACAGCCCTCCCTCTTGGCACCAGAAACAGCAGTGTGGCTTGCCCAGCTGGAAAGATGATGCACCTCCTCTTCAGTAAGAAGCAACAGTGTTCTCTCCAACATAAATATGATATTAATGGTCAGAAGAGTCCTGCGTTTTTAACTATTTCCAGTAATAAAGTTTGTCAGTTCCCTTTGTTTCTTAAGTTGGGCTGGACCCTTGTGTAGCATAAATCAGTGCAGCTTCTTTCTTCTAGAATATTTCCAACTTTATCTATATATGTAATATTTCTATTTTATAGAGAGCTTTGGATCAATGGACTACAATGTTAAATGATTACAATCACTTAAAACAGTTGCTGCTATACATGGGAGCTGTATCAAATGAACAGAAAAGGACAGGGTGTTGTGTAAGACTGGCAGACCTTAGAAATGGAAGATAATTTAATCCTGTGAATCCATCAAAACTTTTGTTCTCAGATAAATGATTTGGAGAGTCAAATTACTGGATAAGTACAGAGGAATGGTGTGAAACAACCGTGAAAGGGCATAGGGTGCCAACTGACCCATATATGGTGGTACTGTTTCTTTCCTGTTTAAATAGAAGAACTAATAGAGGGTGCTGTAGGTATGTGCTGAGTATTGAAGCACAGCAAAAGAAGATTTGGGAAAAGTGCTAATATAAGTGTCTTATTCATGAGAGTATTTGTGGGATCTCATGGTGAGATCTCCCAGAGGAAGCAGTAGTAACTCTGAAGCTGAAATTTTGTAAATTGACATAAGGCAAAAAAATTTTTGCTGGAACAGAATTCCCTTGGTTTTAGATGGCTGTTGACAGCCTGCATGACCATACAGGCCCCAGTCCTGTTCAGGGTCCTCAAGCTGATGGTCTCACGACTGTAACCGCACCCCATCTCCCAAAGCTGGGAGAAGGGCAAGCTCCTGCATTCATTGCTCAGTGGAGCCAGGGAGTCCTGAGTCCTCAGGGATCCCAGCTCTCCTCTGTTGGACAAGATTGTGGGTGGGTTGTGAAGTTACTTGGAAATCTTGCCTTTTTTTTTTTTTTTTTTTTTTTTTTT
>VZRO01003478.1:1529032-1604668 GCA_013397915.1 Daphoenositta chrysoptera
GGGTGTGGTTTCTGTTTAAATATAGAGAAATTGGTGGATGCTGTGAAGCTGCATCTGGTGCCTAAGCCTCTCATGGAAGGAGTGTGTGTTTTGGAAGGCTTGTGTCACATTGGCGGGCTGCAACAAGGCCTGGGTGCGTGTCTGTGCTTGCAGCCCATCAGAAGTGGCAGGAAAAGAAAGCCACTGGCAGAGCACGTCTTTCAAAAGCTCCCTCTTTTGCTGCCAGTGAGAATGCTGAGTGTGACGCTCTTGTTTCCTGTCTTGCTGCTGAGGGCTTCACTGGCCGTCTTTAATGCTGGGCACCAAAAGCCACAGCACTTTGATACCAGGCTACACTGGAAGCATATACTGCTTCTATGGGAGAGGTTATACAGCTTGTGTTACCTTCCTGAACAGCCTATGTCCATTTGTAATACAAATGTAGTTTTCGTTAAGTGCTCCATTTTTCTGCAGAAGTTTGGTGTTGTTGACTGATTCATGCCAGAATAAAACCCTTATTGCTCTTAAAATACTTTGCATTTACCTTTGAAATCATGTGCCAGCTGTGTAAAGAACTGGAGGGGGTGGAAATCTGGAATTTTAATTGTCTTTTGGGGAATGCACACAAATGAACAACCTTTCAGCAGTCCACTGTTGAAATGGAGGTAGTGAACAACAACTAAGCAGTGCACAGTTCTCATCAGGCTGTCTTTAGCTGTGCAGAGTTTCCTGTTCTAGTATCCTTAGCCAGGGGCTGACTGTGGAGCTGGCCCTTAACCTTTGGAAGTCATTGGCCTTTGGTAGAAACCTCACTGGTCAGCTGTGGTAGCTGGCCTTTCACTGTGTGCCTCATTGCAGCTCACCAAGCAAGCCAGGCATCCAGGCTCTGTGCCATTTGTCATTATCTCACAACCTGCATATCCAAATGAATGGAAAGTGACCATCATCGTGGAGTCAGTCTGCTGTAGCCAAATCCCCTCTTTTCCCCTTTAACTATAATCTGTTGCTTTTAAAGAGAGAGATTGAGTGATCTGGAAGTAGGTGATAGGAACTGTTTTGATCTGTTCTCATTTTTTTCAGTCAAATGTGTGAATATGATTCTATCCCAGCATTGTTCTGTCTCATTAGGAAGGGGGATGACACAAATCTTTCCACATATTTATTTAGTTTTTAGTGTCAGTCGTGTTTTCCATCCAGCTGCTGGAGGAAACCAGGATGTAGGCAGTTGGATGCTGCTTTTGAACAGCGTCATTTCTCAGTCACCTGAAGCTAACCTTGACCTACCCTCTACGGTTGTTATGATCAAAGAGCTCTTACCCTGGAAGATGTTATGACTGTGTTTTTGCTGTTGGCATTGACAGTTTGAGCTTCTGAAGGAATTTCCTCCTGCATGTGTGACAAAGGCTCTTTCGTCTCCTTTGCTCTTTTTTTCTGGCAAGTCTGCTGATCTTCCTGAAGGTCTGTGACAGGGTGTGGTAGACTCATTCTCAATAATACCCTTCCAAAAATATTACCCTTCCATTAGTGGAAACACTGCCATTGCTTTTTATATTCTAACACAAATCCCAGATAAATGGCTGTTGTCTAGTACTGTGAAGCATCAGACTTTTGCTGGGAGAGAAGTTGATGAAATTCCACAAGGAGTGAACTAGAGATGTTCTGTTTATCAACCCCATCTAAGTTTTTAAAGTGGCAAAGATGAGGCATTAGCTCTGTGTTACTGACAATGACATCATGAATCTGTGTATCTTTTTTTAATTTTTTTTTTAAGTGCCTTTAGATTAAGATGTGTTGATTGAATCCTTGCCTCCAAAATGTGTTTCAGCATGCTCAGGCTCAGAAATCATAACACCATCTTTGCCAATATACTGATGCTGCATTTGAAAAGACCAGTCTTGTCTGCCTGTCTGCCTTCCTTAGCATGTAAAATCCAGTCCTAGTTTGCAAGTCAGCTTTGTTACAGTATATGGAGTGACCCACATGAAATAAGCAGCATCCAGTAAGTAGTACTCAGGATTGAAACTTGGGAACAAAACCTAGATCTCCCAAATCTGCCTTGGATTCCTGCCCAAGTTTACATGAATAGCTTCACCAACCTCAGATATTCTATAAAATTAGGCTAACCATTGTTAATACATTAAAGCATGTTTTTCTCAGAAAAGCTACCAGCAAGAGTAAAGTAGTAATGCTATTGTCTCAAATATGTAAAAAAAAGAAATAACTTTTTGGTCATTATCAGTGAGTTCCTTTGGTTCCCCGTTGAATAGCCAAGTCATTGGCTCATCTACCTCAAAGGCTTAGAAAATATGTCCTCAAAATAAAAAAATGGGCTTCTATTTCAAATGTAGCATATAGGTATCTGTGGAATCCTGTTGCTAAATAGTATCAAAGCCAAAATCATGACAGGTTTTAAGGTGTGAGGTGAACAATAGACACATCAATATCAAAGCTAGTGCTTAAAATAATTTTAATAAATGATAAAAGGCCTCCGTTCTGGAGAAACCGCTTCCCCTGTGGGCACATTATTGCATAAGTCTACATTGCAGTGTCTCTCCTCAGAAATATATTACCATACTAAGATAATCTCAAACAAGCTGACTCGGACTGTTGTTGTGACTCAATGAGACTTTTATTGTGTTCCTAATTTTAGAAGATCATATTGTACTCTAATTGCAATTTTTTTTTTGAAGTTGGAAAAGAGCTAAAGTTCTTGAGCTAAACCACTTGTCAACCAGTCTGTTTCTCCTTTGAGTCTTAAAGATTTCTTCTTTTGGAGATACTAAATGGTATGGCAGTTCTCTTTTCCTCCAGAGAAGTTAAATTACATAGCTATGCAGTTATCCAATAGATAGGCTTGATGCCAAAATGGTACCTAATGAGTTATAAAAAAGTTAGTCATGCCAGTAATTGCATCATTAGAAACGATTGTAAAGGAGTTGTGCCTCTTGGGTAACTAATACATGTTTTGTAGTGCTTTGTTTGTTTTCAGATACACTAAAGGTCAATATTTATTGGTTTTGAAACTGTGATGTATTTATATTGGCTTGAAATTTCCAAATAAAACAAACTGATTAAAAATAAAAATAAAAGCTTTTTAAGTGTTTCCTGCTGCATTGGAGATAATGTTGTAATGTATATTACAAACCCTTCCTGATGTACAGAGAAGGCAAGTAAAACCGGGAAAAAAATAACAAAAATCCAGACAGGTCACATTGCAGTATTCAAATAGTATTAAACCTTATTAACTTGATCCTGTCACTTTTTCTGTGTAAGATATACATTTAGATTGTAAATCCCTGGGACAAAAAGAATTTTTTTGTTCTGTTCCTGTACATTTCCTAGAGGAGTTTGATGCTGCTTGATTACTAAGGTTAGTGGATCTAATAATACTTAGTAGTTATTAAAGTAAGGAAGTATTTGCCTTGTGGTTCTTTGTGGAAGTCACTAGTAAGAAAATCCTGAAGACACAGTGCAATTACTCTGCAAACCTAACCCATGTTCTTACTTTTGTAAATCGTCCTTTACTTTCTCTACAAAGATCTCACTTCTGGTATTGGTCAGGCCAGGTTCTGTGTGGCTTGTGATATCTGAAACGTTGGTTGTTGAGGAGAATGGAAACCGGTGAAATTGAGTGATTTTCTGCATGTATCAAATAGCAACAGGGGTTTTGCATCAGATGAACAATGGTGGTAGAAGGGTGCGATGAATTCACTGACACTGTACAAACACCCACGTTCTTTTTTGAAGTGACAGGAGAACAAATATGGTTCCTGGTCTTGGGGGGGCGGGGGTCCATGCAGAATTGTTTGAGCAAATGGAGTTTCCCTACATTTATGCAGCTGTAGCAGAGTCTGAATCTGTGTGTTGCAATTAAATTTTAAAACACTACCCGTATCACCTGCTTTCTAATACCATTGGATTTTGGTGGGTTTTTTTTCCTTTCATACTATAGATTGCCAAAATACAGATGTTTATTCTGAAGTTGAGATGTTGTCTCATAGTCATCCAGTTGCAGCTTTTTTACTCTATAAAAACGTGCTTTTTGATGCGATACATGCAAATATACTTTTAATGTTTTGTGTGTTGGCTAAATAGAGTTGTGGGAAATGATATCCTTATAATGATGGCTTTGTTCAGACATGCTGTCCACTCCCATTCCCCTTGGAATTAGCTACAGGCTGGCAAACTGCAGTAGCCTTTATTATATTGAATACACAATGGCTCTGCTAATAATGTTTAACCCAAAGTGAGCAATGAAGGTGAGAGATTTCAACTCTGGGCTGACTCGGCTATGGTGGTGTCTTTTCTGCCCTGCTCTCCTCTGGTATGCCAGAATGGCTTTGTGATTAAAGCTTTGTAAATCTTAATTTTGAATTTTTTGTCTTTTATTATTTGGGGGTGCAGATTGCAAACTTCTCTTTTGTTCACTTTCCATATGCTTTCCCAACTAAACCACCTAATAGAAGGCTTCTGAAATGCATGTTTTTATCTGCTGTCCTGGAACAGCTTTCTTCAGTGAATCTATAGCTGAAACATTTTTTCAAATGTTTGATTTCCCTCAAATTATAGATCTACTTTTGCAATCCAAGTGAACAAAGAGCAGTCTCAGTTAGCATAGTGGTATAATAACAGCATTTAATTTAATTTCAGATGGAGGAGCCTCAAATCCCTGACAGAATGTGGGCCAGTTGCTCCTCTCCATTGGCTGGGCAGGGAGCCTGACCACAGTTTTGCAGCATGGCTGAGCCATGAATCTGTGGCTGGTGGAGTTATTAGAGCCTTCTAGTGCAGCTTCCTCCAGGGTATCCTCCTCTTCTGCCTTGACAGTGGAATTAGCCACCCCAGTCCATGCCTGGGGAGGGATGTCCCAGTTCATGCTTTGTTTGGACACCATGAACAGAGATGTCAGGGGACTCTTTAGGTGGGTGTCACTTGTCACTTGTCACTGTCAGTACAGGGGTAAAGAGGAAGCAGGTACCAACCACAGGTTTCCGCTTCAATCTTCTTCGGATTATTTTGGCAATTCCACTGAAACAGGTGCCAGAGCTGCAGTGGGTGATTGCATTTCAGTGCATTTGCCTGTGAAAACTGACAACTTGCTCCATGAGATTTTTTTCCCTGACAAATACACTAGTTAATGTCAGAGCACCAATTATATACATCCCATAAAATCTTACTGCATGTCAATCTACAATATATAATAAACCCTAAACTCACTAGATGATCTTTAATCTCCCTTCCAACCAAACCCATTCTGTGATTCCATAATGTTGTAGAATATTCCTGTTCAGATTTTTAAATGTCACCTCTTCCTGACGATCAAGTGAAACACCTGTAAATGGGCATTTTTCTCAAATTATAGGTGCTGTCTGCTGTCTTTGTGAGTGTGTAATTGTGTGTTTGAGAGTGTGTGTGTGTAAGAGTGTGTGTTGTATGTCTGAGTGTAACAGTGTCTGAATGTGAGTGTGTAACAGTGTGTGTGTGTGCATGTGTGTGTGCTTCTTATTTGCCCTAACTTTTCTAACATCTGTCTGGGGTCTGACTTTTTTTTTTTTTTTTTTTTTAAATTTTGGAAGCTACTGGTCAAAGACAATGTTGGGGGAGGAAGAGTTGTCTCCAGTGTTTCGGAGACAGCTCTTGAGAATTCCACATTGTCCAAGGCAGACGCTAAGCAATGTTTCCTTCCTTGCTTACACCGTATTCAAATGGCAAAACAAATGGCAACTCAAGCCCCACAGCAATGTTTCTTTTGAAAGTCTAGGTCATAATATTTGATACTACAGTAATTGCATTGGTGCTGTATTTTGGTGATGCTTACCTAAGTAATTCTTCCTGTGATTTGTCTGTAGTGGTGTGGACACTGGTTGAAATTACGACTCCCCTATAGCTGGTGACATTCTTAACTTCTGTACAGCTAGAATGTCACTATAAGATTTGACATTGCTGTGAGTTTTATGTAGCCTCTTAACTCTGTGTTTGTTCTAACAATAGCTTTATTTTTATGGCAGATCTGGATTTTACTCTCCTTGTTAGACTAGAATATGTAACTCGTGTGTGTATATATATTTAGCATGGACCCAAATAGCTGCTTTTGCTATTACAAGTCTTCAAGAACAAATTCATCAAACACATGCTCACCTGCATAGCTGATAAAGCAGCTTATGTCAAGCTTCTATGAAGGCATGCATGTTTCAGAGTTGGGATTTGGTCGCTGCAAAGGAGTGGAAAGAAGCTGATTTGTCTCTTGGACCGAGCAAGTGTCAGACCTGGGGCTGAGGCACAGGACTCAAGCTGAGAAGCCGTATGCTTTTTAGCCTGCCTCTCTCAATCAAATTTTAAAATCCCCTCAAGTTTTAATCTTCATTAGGCTGTGTGAAAGCCAAATCTGAGCATTTAAAATGAGATTATATTTTTCTTACACCTCAACACAAACGGTAACATTTGCAAGCGTAGTTGAGGCTGCGCAGTTCCTGTCGTGTGGGTGATGGTGCAGTGGTTCTCCTTTCTGCTGGGACTGGGAAGGTGACACACTCTAAAACGAGGCCAGAACGGTTTCTTTGCCACAAGGTTCAGAGGTAAGGGCAGATGTGGTGTGCTGGTGGTAGCTGAGCCCAATTAGGAGTTTACTGCCCACAGACTTTGCTGTTTGCTGTCTGCCTTGCAGAGCTTGCAGTCTCTGGGGCTTGCTGGCTTGCTTGTGTACCATTTCTTTCTATCCCAGTTTATCTCAAGTAATTCTTTCTTAAACCTATGTCGTTTTAAGTGGACCCTCTGTTTCAGGGGGTGAGCAGACATGCAGCTGAAGGGTGCAGTAACCTCTGAACCTGTTTCAGCTTCCTCCAGGCTGGTGTGTCTGCTCACAGCCTAAAAAAGCCCATTTTTTTGGGTTTTAAGGTTCCTAATTTGGGTCACCCAGGTGCACCTAGAGGTTGGGAGCATGAGGCTGAGTGCACACATGGACCACATTAGAAGCTGTGTTTGCTTGGTTTGTGTCTTAGTAATCCGTAGACATGAAAAATGTTAATTAATAAACCTTTTTATATGGGACATAGTTTAGGGTAAATCAGCAGACCAAAGTGTATTGCTGAAATTCTGTTTCTTCAATCAAAATGGTGACACTGGAGCAAAAACAGTGGAAGCAATATGGAACAGCCCCTATTTGCACTGGGGATTGCATGGTCTTCAGTAACCTCTATAAAATTTATAAAAGAGGTCATTGTAGCAAATGTCCCTCTTCTATGTGGTCTAGGGAACACACAAACTAGAACTTTTCATTTTCCCTTTCATCCATTTGGCAGCACTGCACAGGTAGGGATTGTATTGATTTGTTGTGGTAATATGGAGCTTCTGAAGCCAGGTACAGATCTGCTGTTGAGCAGCCCGACCTGCTTGGGATGAATTTTTCCCTCCTTTCTGCAATCTTCGTTTTTCCTGTGGGAAATGTGCAAGCACATAGATATTATAATTCTTCTTTTTTTTTTTTGTAGATATCAGTATTACCTGCAGGTGAAGAAGGATGTTCTTGATGGGCGGTTAATATCCTCATTCGAGCAGGGAATTCGACTGGCTGGTCTGGCAGTGCAAGGTAGGATGACATGACCCCATGGCCTTTGTCCAGGAATGGCTCTTTCGGTTTGTCCTCCGTCTTGACTGGGCACTGAGGCCTTGTGTGCCTCCTCCTCACAGCAGCTGGGTTTCCAATGGATTCCAAAGTGCATGGGCGGACTGCCGTGGATGAAACGCTCCCAGCCTCAGGCGGGGAATGAGGGACCACACCACAGTGCTCAACTTCCCTATTTCTAAAATTCATGCAAGCGAACCTCAACAAAACTCCAGTTCTTCCAGCCCTGACCATAGAGTACTTTGCAGTAATGAATTTACTTCACATTCTTTGGTTTGAAATGCAAATTACATCAAAGAGCATGGCAGCAGCTTTAATTTTGCCTTTAATTAAAAACTCATTTTGCTGTATAGTGCTATATGAAATATGAAAGAACACATGACTGTAATTGTTATGTGAGTTGTAAGTTAATAATAAACTACTTCTTACAACATGATTTTTATTCTGAGACTCCTAAGGACATCAATAAAAGTGGGATCACATAATGTATATGTGCAGAGGAGGAAGCCCTCTATTTGGATAAAGTATGTTTCAGTCTATCCACAGGTGACGATGAGAAATTGAGGCAGAGTTTCAGCAATGATGTTCTCTGCATGCTCTCTTATGTGTGGGAAGGGGGAAATATATACATAAATAGCAAACATGAGGATCTGGTTCTTGACAATTGAAGTTTCAATGGAGGGAAATACTAATATGGTCTTTTTTTAGAGCAGTAGAAATGCTGGGTTTGTATCTTATATCTTCGTTAAAAATTAAAAGGAAAATGTTTCTTGTCAAATCTTGAAATGTTTATCTAATAAAGGAAAATATATGTATAAGATTCCATAATGAATCTTTTAATTTAGGTAAATGAAGATTTTCCAGTGTGTAAGTTAGGTCTGAACACATACTAAATAGGTTTCACTGTGGTTTTGGAGCTTTTTCCTAATTTTGAGAGTGAGTCCATCCTACTTTTCCTGACGTTGTATTACTTCCCTTGTCCTTTGCATGTTATGCAACTGAAGGTATTTGAAATTCTTATTTCTCTTAAACCTGCAGACTCTGTTTCATGCCCATTTTGATTTCTTTCTGTTTATGTTAAAACATAACTCTGAGGTAGAAACAAAATGAAACTGCATTTTTGGCATCCTGCAATATATGAAATTGTCTAGAAGCTTTGGAAGAATGTTTAGATAAAATGATTTATGGTGGGGATTTCCAACTCCTATAACATGAGAATCTTGTAGATGGTGTTTGATCCTGTTCAATTAATATAAAATAAAAACCTCCTGGCAAGATATTCCTTTGATATAAGCTGTTGTGTATTTAACAGATAGATAAATATAGGCATTGTTTGGGGTTTTTTAATGTAGTTTAGCCTTTAGGAAAAATTTCCAAAACTCCATGGTCTCAAGAACATTTAGACATGAATCCTCAGCCTGACATACGAGTGGATGTGAGCATGGAGGCGAGTATCTTTTGGAGAGATGTAGAAAGAGCAGAAAAGTGAGTAGAAAGGTGTGGGCCAGTCAGTTAAACCAACACAGTGCCTTGTGCTGTTCCATTGGCTGCAGAAGGATAAACCTTCCCCCATGCTGGATGTTGACAATTTTTAATAAAATTGACTGCTGGATTTTAACCTTTATAGGCTCTAAAATTAATCTTTTGTTCAACTGTGTAGAATTGTAGCAGAGGTAGGTTACATTTTCTTTATTTTTGCCTGGTCAGGGTTGGAAATGTTGGAGAAGCAAAAGTGTGCATGATTTTTAAAGAGGCTGAGCAATCCCAGCATTTTTTTAATGGAGGTATGAGTTCAAGAAGGTTACAGAAAAACAAACTCTTGCTCTCCTGATGGTTAAGCATTGCAAATGGTCATTATATTAGGGATCAAAAGAAAGAAATTACTTGTTGGCTGTTACTTGATCTCTGGTAATAACACTATTATTTTCAGACCTCCATGTTAAAAGCTAAAGTACGAGCAAAACTCTTTGTGCTGGGCTGTGGCTTCAGAGAGAACTCGCCCACTTGAAATTAAGCATCTGTGCAAAGGTTGAGTGTGGTCTTAACATGTGTGGAAAGTGCCAAAATGAGTAATTGTGTTGTTTTTTTCCAGCGGATTTTGGAGACTATAATCAGTTTGAATCTCATGACTTCCTCCGAGAATATGTCTTGTTTCCTATGGTGAGTTCCTTATCCCTCTCTTTTGTGGTCTTTTGTGAATAATTTCTCCGTGACTCAGAGATGGCTTTGTTGATAACAGAGTAAAAGCACCAGCACTGGACTAGCAGAACCAAAATTTGCTCCCCAAACCTTGATTGCAGCTGAATGACTCTATGCTATGGAATGTCAGCCCATTTTCAGTTCCTGTTTAGCCTCCACTATGAATAGGTGTCAACAAAAGAAACTTATGTCTTTGAATCAAAAAAGAATTTGCAGCTATTTTAAAAGGTATATATTAGCACCGCTGTGATATTAGCAACATGGCATATCAAGGGGATATAAGGGCTGCTGCTTTAGTAAATGTTGTTTCACAGGACAAACCATGCAGCCATTTCTGAGGAGAATGTGGATTTACATCAGTTGACTGTTGCACTGAAGTGAAGCCTGAATCAAGTCTTCTCAAAACGTTCTCCAGGGACTGTGCTGTAAATTTGGTTTGCATTTGGAAACTAGCAAATAACTTGAATGCTTAGGGAAGGAGTTTAGATCACTAATGATGATGGAAATTTGGTGACAAATGCCAAGCACTTGCAGTCTGTGACATTGAGCTTCTCTGGGAGGATGAATTAGAGCAGAAGAAAACCAAAACAAGTGCCTGCTGAAGCTAAGGCTGGCTTTGTCTTAGATGAACAAGTCCATCACCATGAGTATTTAGTGTAAGCTTCATAAATATAAAAGATCATGGAATTATTTCTAACTGGAAAAAATATTTGGAAGCAGGGTGGGGTTCCCATGCCCTGAGTGTAGCTGCTTGGAAGTTAAGGCATCTGGTTTCCCTCCGCAATTAGTGGAGCGGTAGAGGGAGAATGATTCATCTCACTGTAATTTGGGGGCTTGAGAAGCATTTCATCGCACTTGCCCATGCTCTTTGTACAGAAA
Organism: Daphoenositta chrysoptera; assembly: GCA_013397915.1. Lineage (NCBI taxonomy): Eukaryota > Metazoa > Chordata > Aves > Passeriformes > Daphoenositta > Daphoenositta chrysoptera. The sequence goes on from VZRO01003478.1 coordinate 1,539,711, forward strand.
CTGCAGTGGACAGTTCGTTCTAAAGTCCAAAAAGGTGACATCTGTCTGGTGTCTTGAAGTGAAAGTGCAGTTTTGAGCCACTAGACAGTTCAAAACGACCTGAAAAAAATCAGAAGGAAGAAGGGAATGTACAGAGATCTGAATATGCTTTGCATGGAATATACATGTGGAATGTGGCTTCAGTATTAACTTTTCACTCATAAACTTCTGTTATCCTCTCTAGTGGAGCAGAATTTCTTTGGTAAGCCTGTTGATAAGTAATTGATGATCTTGTGTGTAGTTGATGGCTTATGAAGTCATGTATGATAGCCTAAATGGGAAAGAAGATGGCTGAAAATACATATGGAGAAAAGTGTTATTGTCAGGGTGTCACTTTGTTAATGAACTTCTGCAAAGTTCTTTCTATACAAAAAGAGTGAATCAAGAGTGGTTTGGGTTGGAAGGGACCTTAAGTATCATTTAGTTTCAACACCCCTGCCATGGGGAGGAACACTTCCCACTAGACCAGGGTGCTCAATGCCCCATCCAACCTGGCCTTGAACACTGCCAGGGGTACGCTGGTAGTATTTTTCTATTCAGAAGAGAAATTAGGGGAGGTTTTAGGTCTCTAGATGAGCTTTCAGGTGGTTCATTTCTCTGTGGTTCAGCAATTTACTCTTTGGGCCCATCTCTTTGAACTTCGGTTTTTTGTCAGCTGCCTCCATGGTGGTGTGGTCACTCTCTTCTGTTTTGCATGTTTACCATCACTTTGCAGTATCTTGCCTTTCATCCGTGCTACTATTGCTAAATTTAAGAAGATCAGCAGAGTGTCTGCTTCCTACACCTTCAGAAGCCTACTCTTAAGTCAACTGTTTCTCTAGACATTTCTTTAACTACTTCTCTTTGCTCTTCTGGGGACCATGGATAACATAATAGTAAATATTTCACTACAAGTTCAGTAACAGTGGCTAAGTGCTGCAGATACAAACTAGTCCCTAAGCAAGTTGAAGGATTTGAGTGAATTCGGGGCATAGGAAAAGCCTCCTCCGAGAACGTTGCTATAAATTCATTAGTGAAGTGAGCTTGTGGATGAGGGAGGGGCAGCTGTGTTTGTGCTGTTTGATCTTGTGAGGCTACAGTGTGTGTCAAATGGCATTTCTTCAGCAGTGAAAAGAACAAAGTTATGTACACAGTACACCCCACAGGTGTGTGGCTGTGCATAGGCATGTACCGTGCCATTTTTCATTAGCACGCTACCACTTTCACATTTTTTTGTGGCAGAAGCAAATATCAGAAGGGAGGGCCCCATTGAGCAAGAAGCAGTGTATTTAAGTACATTACATGCAGCCTTAAGGCTTTCTTAAATAAAAGTTAGAACTTTGAGGTTTTGCAAGAAAGTTCTTCAGCTTCCTTTTTTTGGCCTTGAATTTATGAGTAGACTTCCTTTATTAACTTGCTCCCAGTTATTTCAGAATTGTTCCTACCACATGTTATTAAATTTGCAGAGTACAAAAATTTCTGCTCAGGAATGTGTTGCAAGCATAAAGTAGGTTTTAAATGCATATTTTCAGAGGTAGCAAAACTTTCAATCCCTTTAACATGAGGGAGGGAGTACCTGTATGTTGCAGGACAAAAAAATACTTATGAATTCGTTTTTCATGGTCTGTGTATTATTTTGGCCTGTTTTTAAAAGGTATTTTTTAATTTGTAGATTTCCACGTTTTTAGAGATTTGTTCAGTACCTATCCAGGAAAAGGTCCTTTATCTGTGCCCTATACTCTGTTCTCTATTTCAGAATAATAAGGACCTTACCCCTATTTTTAACAGTATTGCTTTACTGTCCCAAAAAAAAGTTTAAAAAAAAAATCAGAGTTTGGCGTTCTTCTCGCACATTTTCAGCATCCCATGCTCTGAATTTTCAATGTGGTCAGTGATAGGTTCTCTCTTGGTAACTACCTGGAAGAGTGTGAACAGTAAAGTCTTGAAACATCTGTTCTCATAATTTCTGCCTGCCATTTTCTCCTTTCTCTCTTTGGTTGACTAGTTTTTGATGCTACTTCATGTTCTTACAGGATTGGACCCAGGATGAAGCTGTCCTGGAGGAGCTGACTCAAAAGGTTGCTCAGGAGCACCGAACTCACAGGTGAGCTTGACATGATAAAGTTTGTACTATTTTAAAAAATTTTCTTATCATTGTTCTAGTACTTCACTGCCTCCCCATGCATTCCTAGCAGTGTTTAACTAGCTTGTCTTCATGTTACTATTATGCTTTGTGTTACTGGATTTTTAATTAGTCTATCATAAAAGATTATCTGCCTCTTGTAAACACAAACTGGCTGAGGAACTTAATCCTAAATAACAAGCATTTACACCCTTAGGTTTAATGAGCATGTGTAACACTACTTGTGCTATGCAGTAGACTCCTTTCTCTTTTTGATTTCATTTAATTCCCGATGGCGAAAGACCCTGTGACTTGATTGGTGGTGATCTGAGGGCCTCTTTCAAGAGGAGGGGGATACAAATGCTCTCAGTGTAATGGAAATGAAAATAACAGGAATTGGGTTTTAAGTCTCATGGAGAAGACACAGTATAGTGTTACTAGTTAATGAGCTAGGAGTGTGTGCATTAGTGCTTCAGTAAAAAAACCTTCTTTGTGTGCAGGCTTCTTTCATGTTGTCCAGGTGTTTCAGTGGTGGAAGTATTCAAACCTCTAGAGTGTTGTTATGGGAAAAATGGCAGTGCCCACATGTCATATGCAATAGGAATATTATGTGAAGGATGCTGCATTCCCCATTACATGAGAGAAAGTGGTTGTAAAAGGACAAATACGTCTGAGTCTAAGGCCATTCTCAGTTTTGAGTTTCAATGCAAGCCTGGGCCTTTGATGCAACCAAAGGAATAGCTTCCAAGCTGGCCATGAACAGGCCTGGTTCTGTTCTCTCCCTGCCATGGGCTGCTTGTGTGATCTTGGTTAGCTCACAGACTTGAAAGGAAAGATTTCCCACCTGCTGTGCTCTATAGTGCTATTTCTGCAACACAAAGGGCAAATACTTCCCCTCACTTCAGCAGGTAGATTGTATTCCACCTCCCTTCTCCCAGGTATTTGTCTGGTTCTTATATTTCTGTTTGTAAGCTGTGGTAAGGAGGAGCAAAGAGGAGAAAAATTAATAGCGGCTTTCTTTTGGGGTAACCTGCAATCTATTCTGACCTGCTTTTGAGAATTGAAATCTGTTTGAATTCCTGAGCTGTGACAGGAGCATGTGTAGACATGTGTGTAAAAGTTTTCAGCTGGTTTGTTCTCTCTTATGAAAGAGAATCTGTTCAACTTTTGGATTTAGTGCCTGTGTTTTTGAACAGCCAACTTGAAAATGTAGGTCTTTGCTTTTAAGTCATTTTAAGAAACTCCAGTGGCCTTGTATAATATTCAGGCAGATTAGTACCCCTATGGTTCAAGTTGTCCATCCAAAACTACCCACAACCTGATGGTTTAACAAAGCCTGGAACAGATTTGATGTATGCAGAAGAAGCTGAGTAATGTGATCAGTTCAGTTTGTTCCTCCTGTAATTTGAACTGTGCTTTGTACCTCACCTTAGTGACATTTAGTAAAATTTCCCCCCTTCCCCACTCTGATCTTAATGTTGAAAGTTAGTTTTGTGTTGTGCGTTTCTAGGCAGCATCTCCAAAGTGTCTTCCCAAGTGGTTTGTGAAACTCCCATTTTTTTTGCTAGTATTTTTGTGTGTGTGTGTGTAATATTGAACTATTTGCTGCCTTTTGTTAATCTAATTGCAGTGGCATTACAGCAGCAGAGGCTGAGCTGATGTACATCAATGAAGTGGAACGTCTGGATGGGTTTGGACAGGAAATTTTCCCTGTGAAGGTATGTTAGTGTATATTATAAAGGAACCTCTGAATCAAACAATGCAGAACTCTGCAGCAGCCTTTGGACTGCGTGCAAGTTGTGTTTGTCCAAAAGAGACAGGACTTGTTTAACTGCTCCAGAGGGTGAAATGACTGCTTGTAGTTTGAATGGACATTGCAGCATGAGGGTTTCGTAGGCCTGTAGTGCTGCTTCTCTTCCATGAAAATCCTTGTCACAGAAGAGGTTGCTCTGTGCTAGGGCTTGCTCTCTTGGGAATCAGAGATGCTCCTTGCTTTTCTTTCATGTGCTATGGGAGAGTGGCCAGGGCAAATGAATCTCAGCTCTTGTCATCTTTAACAGGATAGGAAAATGAGACCTTTTCATGTCTTTCAAAGTTGCTGCTTACCAAGCACTAACTTCACTTTTCCTTAGTTTCTTATATGAGCACAGAGATCCTCCCCATACTTTTAATAAGGGGGAATTTCAGGGATAATTTTGCATTTGCAGTCACTTTCCCTTCACTGGAAGTCCAATTCTGCCGGGGATTGTCTGGATGTGTGGCCTTATGGAGCACATGCTGCCATGAGAAAGTTGTGCTGAGAAACCAAAAACTGCTGTTCCCAACATATGGCCCATTTCCCTTTACTAACCTACCCAGCCACCCTAAGTGGGGATTGTGAGTGGTTTTCCTGCTAAAGATGACTTGGAATTTAAAAACAAACACAGCCGCATACCAAACAAAACAAACTTCCTGCTGAAGTCAAAATTTGGTGCCAGTCTCAGAATTGGCCTGGAGGGGAGGAGCTGAGTGGCAAAAAACTTTCAACCCACCAAACAAAATTCTGGAATGTTTTTTGCCAATGAATGAAATGAAAGCTTTCCTCAGATTAATTTGGAATAATGCTGCATACAACTGCAGAAGATTTCTGTGTTGGAAGTGTCATTAGATATTATTGCATATGCCAGCAAGGTCGATATGAACAGTGGACTGGGTGCTCTGCAAAATGGCAGGAAGGTGTTAGCCTTGCATCAAGGAGCAGCATGCTGGCCTTGGAGACAAACAGAACTGCATTCAAAGGGGAAAACGAAAGATTTCTCTTTTTTTCCTGCTAGAAAATGTTATTAGAAATACAGTCTTTCTTTCCATATAGGTGTTTTTGTGCATACATGCACACACAAATACATACATTTTGCCCCACACATTCCCAATCTTTTTGCTTTGTAAAATTCTCCTGGCACAAGGCAGAGGAATGTGCTGTCCTCTAATCAGACTAAGCTGCTGACTCTCTGCTGGCTTGTGGATGAATTGCCCTCCGTGGTTTGTTTGCCAAAGGCCTAGCACTCAGTAGTTAAACAGGTGCAGAGACTCCATCGTTGCCTTCTGAGGATCAAGCACTGCAAGGCCAGGAGAACAGCTCTCATCTGGTGTTATTAAAATGCAGGTGTACCTGATGGTTTCTATAGCGTGTGCAGGCATAGTGCATTAAATTCTCTCATATCCTTTCTTCTAGCCATTCTTTCTAACCATACTCGTGGTGTTAGTGTGATTTCTATTTACCACTTTAAAGTGTGAATCAATTACTATATATGCAGCTGAGGGGGAACTGTTCTTGCTCATTCATAAATGTAGAAAAACCTCTTTGTCAACAGTATTAAGCTTTAGTAGTCAAAAAAAGTAAAAGGTTTTTCTTAAGAAAACTGATTGCAAAATGGATCAGGAGCATGTGGTTTTCAAACAGGAGCCTACAAGGAGACATGGGTAGGTGCAAAAACAATAAAACTTCTTAGAGTCCACTGTTTTTGCATGGTTTTTATGTGGTGTGTGCAGTTGAATATTTAACCCAACAGTTGAAAATCAGTGGAGGATGTATCTGCATAGAGATGGAAGTGACATCTCATTTGAGGTGACATGCTGTGAACTTCTACACAGAGTACTTAAAGGAGGAAGTGTGAAGGGTAGAGCTTTGGAGAGGGATTCCATCTCCAGGTGTGGTGTTCTGAAATATCTACATGTTTTAACAGATGTCTGGAGAAATACCACGACTGTGAAGGAGAACTATTGCTTTTGGTGTTCCTACAGGCTCTAGATAGCTGTAATCACAAAGAGAGAGGATGTGGGGTATTATACAATGAATGCCAGTTTGTGGTCTGCGTGGTGTTTGGTAGAGGAGAACTTTGAGCTTGTTTAGCCTTCTTCTGTTCTCACTAATCAGCACAATGAATTCCCTTAAGTGCTAACTGCTCTGAAATAATGAAAATCAGAGTCCAGTCAATCAGCAAAATATGGGTTAGTCCTGCATCCACACTGAAGGGCTTCTCTTTGGTACTTCAGCATGCATTCCTATAAATGTATTCACCAGTTTCTTTATTAAATTAAATTTATTATCCATTCTCTGCAGGATAACCATGGAAATGACATACACCTCGGTATTTTCTTCATGGGCATCTTCATAAAAAACAGAATTGGAAGGACAACTGTGATTTATAGGTAAAATTGAGGGTCTTTTGTATTTAAAGCGAGTTTCTTTCCAGAGCTGTATGTGTGGGATTTTTTCCTTACCTACATATGTGACTGTAATAGTGCCAATCTTCTAACTAAGGAGTTAGTAACCTTGCTGTTTTCAGAATTGGTCTCTTGGCCCAAAGAGATTAGATAAAGAATAACTTCTGATGTCTGTGAATGGTTTGGATGGCAAGAAAGTTGTAGTAGCCTGTCATGTATCTTGTTCTAGTTTACAAGGCTTTGATCGCTTTTCTTTTCTTGTCTTTATGTCTTCTTCTTTGATGCTTCTGAATGCAAATCTAGTAAACCTCACAGCTGGCAGCATAAGAGCTCAACACTTCTGAAAATCTGGTTGCCACATTTAGGTGCCTCACTAAAAAAAAGTTGAACTGTCTCACTCCATGATTTTGAAAATCATGGCTGTGTCACTCTATTATTTCTTCTACAGTTTATTTTGATTAATAATAATGATTTATCCATTAACTTTCTTTTGTGGGTTTGCTCTGTATGAAAATGTTGCTGGAAATCTCCATGATTCCGGGGAGGACAGTTTCACTCTTTGCTACTCTTATAGTGGATATTTTTATTACTGTTGCTGTTTACTTGAAGTGGATTTTTACTAGTCCCTGTGATTAGAGTAGGAATTTTGTGCAGCCCAAAAGTTGTGTTTTTCGAGGTGCACTGATTTTCAGTCAGTAGCAAAGGCTTATATCAGACTTAAGCTGGAATTTTGGGGCTGGGGGGTTACCTTAAAAGGGCTTTCATTAGTCAGCTTAAAAAATGTTAGTGCTCCCTTGTCCACATAGTTGATGTTTTGCATATGTAATTTTGAGAAGAAACTAGATAATCTTTTAATTGGGCTGGGTGACAACAGCAAGAAGTTTCTTTACATGTAGAAATGAGAATTAGTGCTGGGATTCTTACTCTTTGGAAATATGCACTGCAAGCATCCTGCCATGACATGAAGAGGAATGCATGCTGCAAACAGAACAAACAGGTCCTTTCCATCCCCGTGGATTGCATGCGATGTACGCAAATGTCTGTCAGCTATTTGTAAGAAGATTATAACTCAGATCTTGGGCAACCTGACAATTGCTTGGGGAAAAAAAAAAGATTGCAGACATAGAGTCAGAGTATTAACATGGTATGCATAGCCTACATAACCATGTTGTCAAGTTAACCTTCTTTAGCAAGAATCGGCACTGAATGAAAGATGGAAACAGCATTCAGGGAGGAATAGTGCTTAAAATAATTCTATTACATGCAGCTAAAATCAGTCAGTTCCAAAATGCCACAGATCAGTAAAATGTTTATCATTAATGTGTTTTCAGTCTGTCTTCCATTGTGAGTCTTCAAAATCACTTTTTTAAAGAGAGCTTTTAACTGTCCTGCTTTGGGTTAAGAGATGAATATCCTTTCACTTTTAATCAGAACATGACTTCCTTGTTTTCTTGACCATATTTCTTCACCAAAAAGCTACTGAAAGGCTTTCCCATAAAATGAGACTGATGTTGACTAAGGGATTCTCACTGTGTTTGTGAAATGTTTGAATGTATGTGTTGGCAAACTCTAATGCATTTTTTTACTCTGCAGGTGGAATGACATTGGGAATATCGCTCATAACAAGTCTTCAATTGTTCTAGAGTTGATCAACAAAGAAGAGAATGTACTCTTTCACACAGTAAGAAAAAGATCTGATCAGTGTCATCAAGAAAGCTACTTATGTAAAAATAAACCTTTAAAATTCCACTTTCCCAGAGAGGCTCACTTGCATAACACCACCCCCCTCACAGTTCATGTTGTACTTTTTGCAGAAAGTGAAATTAACTTAATTTAGGTACTAATTTCTGTATTTTTTTCCAAGCATCCTGAAATATGCTATGCTAGGAAGTTTGCAGAAAACTGATGTGCTTTTTGAATAGCATAAATACAGCAGCTTAAGTAGAAACTGGGCATGAGCCCATGTATATGTACTGCAACTCAGATGGCCGTGTTGCTGTTCTATACTATTTAAAATCACTATACTATTTAAAATCATCTCCCTGAGCCAAGGCCAGTATAGAAACTGGACCAGCAAGCTTGAGCCATTTTTTTGTTGCTGTCCCCCCCTACTGTGCCTTAGCAGTGAAGTGGCAGTGTGTAAATGCACACCACTGGGTTTCAGTAATCATATGCCTTGAATGCTCTTGAGACCACTAGGTGTGTTCTTGGGAGCCAAATTCAGCACATGGTGGACCTTACCAAGCATTCCTGCAGCTGGATTTTTAAGAAACTTCTTTGTCACTTCTTGGTAAGAAAAACAAATTAAATAATTTACTTCCTTTTTTTTTCCCTCTTTTTTAAAGGATGATCTTGAAAATGCCAAATATATTTCACGTCTGTTTGCATCAAGACACAAGTTTTACAAACAGAACAAAATCTGCACAGAGTGAGTACTCTTGCTTCACAGCTTTTTTCTGACACCTTGCTCTGGAATTGGTCTGAGTTTTGGAATGTCTGGTTTTGTTTAGTTTTGGGGGATTTTTTTGTTTTTTTTTCCTAGTCACGTGTGTCAGTTATTCTTTTCCTCTTTCCCTTTTTTTTTTCCTGTGTTTTTTTAACCAACAGCAAGAGCAGACAATTGAGAATGAAATTTCATTCTGAGCCTTGTGTGCTTTGATGCTCCCCAAGCAGCCAAATCCTGCAGAGAGTCTTGAATTGAAGGCCTTGGTGCCTGCTGTTGATAGCCCAGAGTATTAGTATAACCTGGAGTGAAAGGTGACGTATGTTATCATGTCAGAATGTGAGCTGTAGTAGCAAATGTGCTGCCCATCCAGCAGCTAAGGACGCTGTAAAGTGAAGGTTGTCATCTCCTAGTTTGGGCAGGATAATTTCTGCCTCTTACGTGTGCTGAACGAGGGAGGACACCTGGGTGCATTAATCTGCATAGCTGTACTGCTGCAACGCAGCAGAGATTGTAAATCTAAACCTGAAGTCTCCTTTAGGCTCTGGTTTGAGCACTTTCTTAGAAACTGGCCTTGAGCTAGTCCTCTCACATGGGTGGATTCCTTCTAACTGAAGGAGGAATTCATTAGGTTTTAGGTTGAATTCAAAAGTCTGTTTGTTAGCTGAGATGTTTCGTTTACACCACTACACATTTTCAGATTGAGATAAATTTGGCTTTCAAAAGGTTGGAGTTTTGAGAAATTTTCACGGTGTGCTGGGTGTGTATAGCAGAGAACATTAAATTCTTGCAAAACTTACCGTGAAGAAGTCTCATCTCTATCAACAACTCTAGTTAGAGCTGGACATCCCATCTGTTCAGCTGGGTAATGCCATCTGTTGGAAAATAAAGCAAAAATGATGAGGGGAAGATTGGAAAGTCTTTCACACGTGCACACATTATATTAAGATATGGTGAGTTAGAGCATAGGAGAGTCCAGTGAGGTGAGCTGCTTTGAGTGATCTTTTCACTTACACAAAAGAGATGTTTAGATTTTACATGGTGCTTACAGTTCTTGGGAGGTGAGTGGAGGACCAGAAAAGACATTTCTTAGCAGCATATAATGGATTTCTATAGTCCAATACTAAATTCAATTGTAATGGTTCCAGAGGGATTGAATTCAAAGAATGCTCCTGATTGTTTCTCCTGTGACAGTCAAGAAAGAAAACAAAATACCATAGTGTCTCACCTTGGGATATTTTCCCTCTGAAGCTGTGTGATGGGGTCAACAGAGAGGACTTTCTGTTACCAATCACAATCCAGACTGCAGCAGCAATAGCTTTTGATCATGTTTCTTTCTAAACACTGAACCATAAGTATGTGGGTCCCATGAGTGGGGTGTATAAAGCAGTTTCATAGGCAACTTGCAAATATTTGGGCTAATAAAGTTAGGGAATGTCATGAAGTCAGAGAGTGAAATAACAAGTTTAAATGTATTTTTGTCATTAGAACTGCTCTCCTTACCACAGTCTCATGTGATACAAGCTTATGTGCTAGAGCCACAGACATTGATGACATCATATGCCAGTGTGTGTTTTCTAGCCAAATAATTTTCCTGCCCTCTGTGTAAAAATGATAGCTGTTTGTTTTCCTGTGTGCCTTTCCTCTAATCGCACATAACATCATTCACCAGATCAGAAACTGTAAGAGGACAAATTCCACCTTTCCTCTCTTCACGTAAGCACTATATTTCTACCTCCTTCAACTTGTTTCTTTCCCTTCCTTGTATTTTTTTTCCTCCTACGCTGCTTATTCCTTCCACTGCACCTGGCTACTCTAACACTGTGTGTGGCTCTCCTAGTATTGTCTAACCAGTTGGTTTTTTCCTTTTCTTCCTGATCTGTGTGCATTGCTTTGGAGTGATTGCTATCAATTTCATAAAATTGTCCTTTTTTAAATGTTCTCATTAAGTCACCTGAGACTGTACTTGTGTGCCATGTTCATTTTTTTTTTACTTAAGAGACTTGTTTAATTCATTTTAAACCAGAATTTTTCTACCTTGTGTTTCCAAGTATGCCAAATAGGATAATGAACAAAAGGCATGTATAGTTTGGAATGGGAATACTTCCTGTATTTAAAGGAGAACCTGAATTAATTTCATTTATTCATGTATCTGAAGATCTCAGTATGAGCAATACGAACAGATTCCTCATGTCTTGTTTTTCCCATTCATTCTTGACTCAGAATTGAGATATTGTAGTTCCTATCATTTCTCTTTTTCCTCCACAGACAATCAAATTCTCCTCCCCCTATCCGGCGACGGCCAACCTGGAGTAGGTCATCTTTGGTATGTGCCACAGTGAGGTCTTTAAGAATATCTGTGCCATTTCTAATGGGATGAGGCATTGTGTAAGATGAACTACTTTCTAAATTTCAAATAAGCCCATTAACTCATTTCCTTTAGGTATGATTGGAATGAGTTTCAAGGGTGTGACTGCCCAGATTGATTAGTTTAACTGGATAATACCACCACCAAGTAGGAAAAATTACAGTCTTCAAGGCATTACATTTTTATTTGCCCAGGAGAAACTGAGCATCTTTTCTGCTGGGTTGAGGTTATTTCAATATGTAGAGAAAATAATCCTCTAGAAAGAATTTGAAGTGTCTTGTGCTGTATGCATCAAAACCTAGTCATTACATAATGTTACATTTCATGTTTCTTCAATCCTCATGTTTTTGTATAAAGACTACTTACAATTTACCAGCTTCTTGGGTTAAGATCCTATTTTATGTATGAAGTTACTGTTAATTTAAGTTAAACTATTAGAATCAGTGAGGATTGTGATTCAGACTTCTTCCTAAATTATATTTATTTCCATTTAACTAATCTTCAGAAACACTATCAGTCTGACAAAACTGGGTAATTTTTTCCTGAAATATTTACCAAAAAAAATCATGTGTGAGTTTTTTTTCTCCCATCAGTTCTAAAGAAACTTTTTTCGGATTAAATTTTAACATCGAACATGTCCAGATTTTTAAATCTTATTTAACAAATTCTGAATTTCTGTAACAGTAGCACTGCTGGTTCCTTAGACAGAGGGCAGTGTTATCTCTATGCAGGTTGCCAGTTTTCATGTGGGATATAGGTTAATACCTACTTTGTAGACCTTTCCAGACCGAAAAGTCCATTACCCTATGGCTGCATGGCAGAAAGCTGATGTGGTCAAGTGTTTTCTTGCCATTTCCCCACAGCGTGGTTACACCTTGTGAAAATGTTCCAAAATTAGCTTAAGCAGGTAGTGATATTGGGATACCTTTATCTCTGCAGATTTCAACAGAGGTTATTTTCCTGTATATGTGTTTACAGTCCATTAGATCTAAAAGTTGCACTCTGTGTTTCCCAGCCACTGGCAGGAAAGCTGCTGTAGCTGCCTCCAGATTTCTTTGTCTTTCCATTCTTTGCTTGTTTCTAAGGTGTCATGATGCAATACACAGGCTGTGTATCACATTTTCTGAGGCATATTCACAGTATTTTTGGTATCTATGAGTTGGACTATGAAAAACTGAAGGTGAGGAAATGAACTGTGCTTTGCATTTTGATGCTATGGCCTCTGTTATATCACGAGGGGAAAAAGTGAGCTCTTTTCTATATTATATATGAAAAATGGAGATCTGCTCTTTCAAAAGAAAAAACCAAATCCTGCTGCCACTTTGTTTTGAACTTAAGCGTGCAACAAGTTTTAAAACCCCAAAGTCTCATGAAGATCAAGAGGAAGAATGTGGGCTCATCAATTGAAAAGTGCACTGGGCTGCTCACAGTGAACTTTCAGCTGCCTTTTTCATAATTGTTCTGTTAACTTGTTGGAACAGTTCTCTTTGGGAGGAAAAAAACCCTCTCCTGACTGTTGTCTGCACTGCACATACCTTCCTACACCTACCTATTCATTTGTCTTGTATAGCAATAAATCAGTAGGCAGAAATGGGAAGTGAAATGGAATCTCTGGGCTGAGGCTCTGCCACTTCACTGGGGATCATGTTCTTTTCTTTAAGATCAAGACCCTTTATATGGTTTTGGCATGGTTTCTGCTGTCTCTTTTTCTGTCAGACCACCCAGTGATGTTGGCTATCCAGAAAAACCCCCTCAGTGTAGGAGATCTTAATATAATAGTATGTTTAATTACCTGATTTTTAAAAAAATCCGAGTGATCATTAATTTTGATATTGTTGTTCTGCAAACCTCAGGGTTCTCTTTTTTTCAGAAGAGGCAGATGGGCCTTAAAAAGAAAAATTCCAAATTTCCTGCAGATACATTCCATAACATCTATCACAAAGAAAATTGTCTGCTGCAGATATATACATTCCTATTAGAAGTCACTTCTCTTTCCTTGCATTTTTCCTCTGCCCTGCATTTGTTAGGCTTTCCAGCATCTTGGTTAGTTCCAGCCTCAGCTCCTCTAGTAAGGTGGTCAGCAGCAGTCTCCTTGGCCCGGGTTGTTCAGTGAGACTAGGGTTTTATACCCTTGGAGTATTTGAAGTAATTCTTGTAGCAGAAATACTTCTTGTTTTCCAGCTCTGGCTTAACGCAGCTATGTAGCATGCAAGAATTCATACTGAGCTCAGTATCTTTGATTCTCATTCCTTCTCACCATTTACATAGAAAATGTAAGTCTTGCCCCTTCCACACCCCCTCTTCGCTAGCAAACTTGTGTGGTGCTCATTTGGTGCATGTGCATGCAAAGGCAGATTATGTGGGGATTTTTGCCTTGGGCATCCACAGTATTCCTTAATAGTTTGAACTACTTGAATCAGCCTGGATGAAAAGCCCTCATTCTGCTGTTAAGGAAGACACATTCATGAGACAGGAGTGTCTTCTTTGTCTTTCTGCTTACTTCATCTATTGAAATATGTTTTCATAAACTTTGCTCAGTGACACCAGACAGGACATTGCAGTGCAGGTGGCAAAGTAGAATTGCAAAACACATCGGTTCACCAAGGAACAAAGCTGGGGAATATGGTGTCAGCTCTGATTTATTTTTCTGTAAACGATCCTGCTGATTTCATGCTGAATTGCCCCCTCTGAGACTTGTGTTAAAAAAATTGTTTCAGTGCAGATTATTGGAGTAAACTTGAATTCATTATCTAAGGAATTCAATGTTCATATAATTTACAGAGTTATTTTAAGTCCATACTAAGTCCTTGAATTTGTTCCATTTCTGCTTTTGTCCTGATTAGATGTCTGTTTTGTTTGGTTTTAATTCCAAGGGCAACAGCTTTTAAAGAAAATGTGAAGAATTTTAAAAGAGCTGAAATTGTGGATGTTGTTTTTCTGAAGTGGTTGAGCTTGAAGGAGTCTTAACTGGTCAGCTTTGGGCTCTCTAACAAAATTTAGAAAGCAATTTACAAAAAGTTATTCTCTGTTCTGTAAGGAATGGCCAAGACATGTCTTTGGCTGGGTAAGAAAGAGCGGTATTCAGTGGAAAGTGCATAGAACCATTTTTCCTGTTTCAGTTGCAAAATTTGTAGCAAATGAAGTTCTAATCCTTTTTTTTCCCCTTCTGCTTTTATTTCAGCCAAGACAACATCCTTTTATACTGCCTCCTATGCATGTCCAGTGTGGAGAACACTACACTGAAACACATAATTCACAAGGTACTTAGACCATATATTTTCCCTTTAATGTACTTCAATTTTATGTGTATGCAAAGAAGCTCCCAAGCCTTATGTCTAGATTTATAATGCCATCATGGGCAAACGGGATCTGCTGCTGCAGGAGAACTAGCAGTTTTATAGTTAATGTTGCAGTAAGTCTTCTGTTTGAAGTCCAATTTCAGTTTTCAAATTTCCCTAAAATATCTGCGTATGATTATATGGACCTTAAACTTGGTATTCCAGTTCAGTGAGCTGAAAAAATAATTTCTAAAGGGAGTATGATGGCTGTACTCAAAGGCAGTGCCAGCTGGGGCCAGGGAGAGAAACCGAGTGAAGAAAAAGGAGACAGCAAAAAGCTTTTATTGTAGGAGAAATCATAATGTTCTGTCCATGAAACTGTATCTGTAGACAATCTCTTCTGCTGGTTTTCACCACCATCTGCCTGCATTGTTAGCCTTACGGACACAAGGAGGGTTAACTATTTTTATGCCCATGTTTGACAAATAAATTTTTTAAGAGGTTGTGCCAGGTTACTTTGATCAAGTGTGGGAATGGAGCCCAGCTCCTAAACACCTTGAGTCTCACACCCTTAACCACCCCACCTTTTGGAATATGTGTAGCCAGGTCTGTTAGGCTGCTGTTCTTTGCAGTTCATGAGAGGTACAGCTGAAGTGCTCTCACCAGCAGAGGAACTCTCAATCATACCTGTTAGTGTTTTGGAGCTGTGAGGTCTGACTATTTTTAAGGTAGGATTTGATAAGTTTTGAAAGAAGGCATTCACTATAGTTCCTTGTATACAGTAGACTTAACCTAGTGGCTACTGCTGGTTTATTGTGAAGGTGAGGCTGTGAAGGATATTCTCAAGTCAAGTTCCTTTAGGTTTACAACAGACTTTTCTGTATTTTCAAAGAACTAGCTGATTTCAGAGTTTGGGGAGCTATTACTTTTTTCTTACAAGATTTTCAACAGGGACATTCTTGCAGTAAAGTTGTGATCCAGGATATGATCTTTACTGTCTTGATTTCCTCTCAGATATGTTTTGCTGAAGTATTTCACATTCTATAGTGCATCTGTAGGGTGGTTTGTTGTTTGGGGGTTTTTTTCTTTTTGTTTTTTTTTCCCCTGAGCTTTGATCATCCAACTGTGTCATACTTCGGACCCTCAAAACTGTTGATTGGTTTAAAGTAGGATTTCCAGTTTCACAGTCCTCTGCTACAGTGAATCTCAGACAGCTGTGTATCAACAGAAGACACAAGAGAATTTTTCAGGTTAACCATATGCTCGCAGCAGTGGAGTTTTAAGGTGTCAGCAGCAGTGAACCCTTCCACGATGCTGAGGGAGGAGATGCCCCTTTATTCTTCCTTGCCACCTCAGACAAAAACACTTCCTGTCTCTCCCCTTTCATGTTTCCCACAAGGATCCGAGCTACTTCTGTACTTTGCTAAGTGTTGGAAGTCTTCACGTTAGTAGCTTTGCCTTAGTTCTATTTCAATGGCTCAAGGATGTTCCCAAGACCAAACTTTCCCAGCACTTGTGCACTAAGCTGTCCCTGTACTCACTGGTGCAGCCTGCATTTGAAGTTTTGGTAACAATGGATGAGTACTTGTGGGTTAAAATTGTCAACATTTCTCTCTTTGCTCTACACAGATAGCATTTTCCATGGAAATGAAGAAACTTTCTACTGTAGGTCTCAGACCAGTTTGGATAGGTGTCCAATGGACTTCAGCTACTTGAATGGTAATGGACCCAATGGGAGTGTATGCAGTGCCCACAGCATGAACTCCCTCAATCGCTCACAGAACTTCATCCAGGCATCTCCAATGTCCTCAAATCTGAGCATCCCTGGAAGCGACATCATGAGAGCAGACTACATCCCCAGCCACAGACATAGTGCAATCATCGTCCCATCTTACAGGCCAACTCCGGATTATGAAACTGTCATGAGGCAAATGAAGAGAGGGGTGATCCAGATGGATAGCCAAAGTCAGTCTCTGAGGAATCTCAATATTGGAAACACACATGCTTATAACCAGCCGGAAGACCTGGTTTACAGCCAGCCTGAGATTCGAGAGAGGCACCCTTACACAATCACCTACGGGCCCCAGGGGGGTGGCTATAACAAGCCCGTGGCCCCGTCTGACCAAATGAACCCTAACAATGCTGCTCAGAATAAGACAGCAGCCAGTGCCATATCCCACACGGTCAGCACCCCAGAACTGGCCAACATGCAGCTGCAGAGCAGCCAGAGCTACAACACGGCCCACATGTTAAAGAACTATCTCTTCAGACCCCCGCCTCCGTACCCGCGCCCGCGCCCGGCCACCAGCACGCCCGACCTGGCCAGCCACCGGCACAAGTACGTCAGCGGCAGCAGCCCTGACTTGGTCACTCGCAAGGTGCAGCTCTCGGTGAAAACCTTCCAGGAGGACAGCTCGCCGGTGGTGCGCCAGTCGCTGCAGGAGGTCAGTGAGCCCCTCATGGCCGTGAAGCATCACGCGGCGGTGAACAAGCGCCACAGCCTGGAGGTCATCAGCAATATGGTGCGTGGGATAGAAGCCATGGCCTTAAAAACTTTAAACGCCCCTCTGCCACGCAGGAACACTCTGCGGGAGCAGGTGCAGCCGGAAGAGTCAGTTCAGTTGGGGCACGAAGTTCAGCAAGTTCCTCATTACCACCACAAAAAGACATTTTCTGATGCCACAATGCTGATACACAGCAGTGAAAGCGAAGAGGAAGAAGAAACCCAAGAATCTGTGTCCCGGATAACAGCCCTCCATGAGAACATGGAGTACAGTGCTCAGCTGCAAGCTGCCTTGGCTAGAATACCAAATAAACCTCCTCCGGAGTATCCTGGGCCTCGTAAAAGTGTCAGCAACGGAGCACTGAGGCAGGACCACATTAGCATTTCTGTGGCTGTAGCCAGGGCCAAGGCCATGAGGCCGGGGCCTTCCAAAGCCATCAGTGTCTCTCGAACTGATCAAGTGGCAATAAATGGGTCTTCACTGGGGCCCTCTATCTCGGAGCCTGACCTCACCAGTGTGAAGGAGCGGGTCAAGAAAGAACCAGTCAAGGAAAGGCCTGTGTCTGAAATGTTTTCTATCGAGGACAGCATTATAGAAAGAGAGATCATGATGAGGGTAAGTGCCTTCCTCTGTTGCGGTGGCTTCTGGAAATGAGTAATCACACAGGTCAGCTTCCATACCAGAAAACTGTTGGGTCCGTAAACTCTGGGGATCGTGTGGGTGGGAAGCTCTGGATTTGCTTAAAGTTGGGAAATGTGATATTAAGTGCCACATACAATTTGGTTTTGTGGGCCTTCAAGGGGGCTGATCACATGCGCTGCTTGGGCTTGTCTGTTTCCTCAGCTGTGGCTCTCTGGCTGCTGGCCAGACCTGTGTCTGACCCAGCTGAGGATGCCACCACCCTGGCAGCAGTGCTGGCTGGAGGTGGGCGGCAGGGCATGCAGCCAGGGATGAGGAGACTGATGGCAAAGCCCCCCTTGATGCCTGCTTCCCTTCAGGATTTGAGGGCAGGGCGAGTCTGGAATGTGTTTGCTGAGATGGGTGGGAGGTTGTGTTTTTGGCACTGCCTCTGCAAGGATGTATGTCACGTGAAGTATCAGCTAACATAATGTCAACTTAGGATTTTTTTCAAATGATCTTTAATTCCCTTTCCTGCCTCTTTATGTAACATACTTGTCAGAATAAAACCCTGGTAGCTCTAGAGTATGGATTGTTGGTTTTGCCAGTAACTGAGGAACCTGATATCTAAATAGAGAAGCAGCAGATGTAGAGGCTGTGTGGTTGAGCATCTGGATTGTTTATTTTTTAAAAAATGCACTCAAGTGTGAGAAATAGGGTTCTGTTAAACTTGCAATGAATTTAAAATAAGAAGTATTTAAAAGCAATGACAGAAATACAAGAGGTGCTTATCACTTAGTGACCTACATGTGTACCTGGTGTAGTGCTGTGAGCAGTACAGATGCAGTCACAGAAACCAAAGTGTATGCTGTAGTTCTTGTTTTCAGCAGTGAGGTCTGAAACAAAAACAATTCCTGAAACAAATTAATAAAGCATCTAAATGGTCCAAAACAGAAAAGAGTTTGTAGTGTACAAGATCAATAACTAGCTAGCTTTAAATACTACTGTATATTCAAAGTAATTTTCTAAACATGTTGTTCTTTTCCATTGGGCGTCGTTATGCTGATGTAATTGTTAGCAATACAACCTGAGCTACTATATTGCAACATGGAGACTGAATTTAGTCCTTGCCAACTCTTAGACTTTAAATTTAAATTAAAATTTAATGTAAAATAGATCCTTGACTATAAAACATAATTTTTCATTAATGAATAGACATTGGTATAACAATAAGCATGCATATGCTTTTTTGATCTTCTGAGGAAAGAAAAATTAGTGAAAAGCAGGAGCCTACAGGATTTTAGGATGGAAATGAAGGTGAAAAGAAATCTTAGATGTTTGAATATTTTTCCTCTGCAATAGCCATTCAAAATCACTTTGGTCAAAAGGTTTTTTTGCTGTTGTTTTGAAAGTAAAGGGGTAGCCTTAGCATTAAACTTTTAAGGTGGTTTCAGCCTAGATCAGGAATCTTGACATGTGGGGACCTTCCTTTTGTCACAGGAATCAGGTGTTATATTAATGGTAATTTGGTGACCATGACCTGTTAAGCACAGACTTTCTTCTCTTTCACCTTTGAAGTAGTAAAAATAACATTCCCAAACAAAGGAAAAATACTTGCATTTTCCTGCCTTCTGAAAGTTTAAAAAGAAGCCAGAGTGGGTTTGGATGTTTGTTTTTTTGCTTAGTGCCCTGGAGGAACCCAGTGGTGAGGAAAAAGCTCAAAAGCTTTTGAAAAATCAAGCCATTTACATATATCTGAGGGCATTCAGGTTCAATAGTGTGTTTCTAGGAGCTGAACGTGGCCCATCTGGTGACCACAGTTTCCATATGTGTGCTGAGAACCAGGCACCCCTTCTGTTTATCCCTCCTTCCAAATCCAGCAGAAAGAGCTGTTAAGGAAGTGGAATAAAATATTCCTAATTTGGGTACTTCTGGAGATGCTCTGTCTTTTTTGATGCTTCAGCTCCCAATGGCATAAGGAGGGGGCAGCAGGATGAATTTAAAATTCATGCTCTGGTTCTCCATGTCATACCATAATATGATTCATTAATATGATAAATAACATCCTTCCCTGGCTGCTATTGCATTCAGTTTCTGGGACATGCAAGCTCAGTTTTTAGTGCAGAATATATCATGGGTGCTGTTTGAATCACCATAAAAGCTGAATGGATCAGAAGACTCCTCATTTTAAGTATTACCATCGCAGAAGAGAAACAATGGCCTGTGTTTTAGTGTTTGTTGTTATAGACTGAAATTATTGCTTTTTAAAAGATGCCCCAGGTATCTTGGCTTTGGTAATGCTATTTTAACATAACAGGGTGATGCTTTCTGTGTCCTGCATTCAGAATAATGTCTGCAGGAAAATGCTTGAGATTGTATTTGTGTGTCTTTTGATGGCATGTAAACTGTATTACATGCTGGGATTGCTTCTTTGAAATTAAAATTCTGTGCTCATGTAGGAGCAGGCCTTTGAGGAATAACAGGAAGAATAGAGGTTGTATTTGAATTTACGATGCTAATGGTGATCATCTGCATTCCTTGGCCAGAGAGTTGCAGATTTTGGAGATTAAAAAAACATTCCAACATTTTACTGGCATTATAAATAATCACACAGAGATGAAAACGTGCCTTTTCTTGCCAAAAGAATCTAGAAAAGCAGAAGATGGCAGGCCTGGAGGCCCAGAAGAGGCCCTTGATGTTGGCAGCACTGAACGGACTCTCAGTTGCTAGGGTTCCAGTGCCGGAGGACAGCCAGGATGAAGTTGCCAAGGTGCCAATGGATGAGAGGGTAAGATGGAGCCTCACGAAATGTTGCTTGTTCCCTTTGTTCCCAGCAACATGAAGTATCTAAAATACTAACATTTGATTTAAAATGTGAAAAAAAATTTCTCTTAAAAGTTTTCAGAGGCATTAATGCAAAAGGTCTGTGGCTAACACTGGTATGTCTTTGAATGGAGGCAAAGCGTCAAATGTCTTGAACATTTACTGAAGTCAGTGGAAATGGAGGCTGTTCTCTGTTTCACCTGACTGTACAATGTCATACAAGATCAATCTGTAAACCTAACACTTGGCACATTTTTCACTTGATCAGGCGAAGTTCTGAAGGGCTCACCCATAGATACTGTCTTTCATGTTCTGATACAGCTAAGGAGTTTGGTTAATGTCTCTAATGGGATTAAATTTAAAAAAAAAAAGTTGTTTGCCTCCTGATGTTTGCACACACGAGTGTGTGTGTGTATATGGAACTTACGAAATTAAAAACAGTTGCTGCTGTTAAGACTTGAGAAGCAAATTTGCAAAGAATCTTTCTGGTTTTCTGGATAGAAATTTGCAAGCTTGTGTTGTCTGGTACTCAGGGCGCAGCACTTCACCTCCACCTTGTCTGTATGTGGGGTTGTGTTCAACCACAGACTGTGCATCCTTGTGAGTTAGGCAGTATTTTGAAAATGTGGGCCACATCACACTTCTCCCAGTATGATCTTCTTCCTGGAAAAAAAAATTAAAATATCTATTATGTCGAAATCATATATTAATATTGAAATTCTTACTGAACCGAGTTTATTTAGCACAGGTTTGCTTTTTATGCTATCATTCTTCAAAAATGTGGAGGTGGAATGTAAAACTGAAAAATTTGCCTGTGGTTTCATTTGGTAGAAATAAGTCTGTCATATTTCCTCAGATAACTGCAGAAGGAGTGAGTGAGAGAATGCAATGGCTGTGTATTGGAATTCAAAGAATGGATGGATGGGTCTAGTGGTAAATGTTCTTCCCAGAAGCATTAATGTGTTGGCATTCCTGTCTGTTAAATCCTAGTGCAAAATCTTGAAGAGGAAACTGGAAGAGGGGATGGTGTTTACAGAATACGAGCAGATTCCAAAGAAAAAGGCAGATGGGATCTTCACCACTGCTGCCCTGCCTGAAAACACGGAGCGCAACCGCATCAGGGAGGTCATTCCTTATGAGGAGAACCGAGTGGAGCTGGTGCCGACCAAAGAAAACAATACAGGCTACATCAATGCTTCACACATCAAGGTAAAGCTTGCAGGAGTTTTGCTTGGCAAATGAAGGTGTGCTAAAGCTTTGTTTGCATTTCTGGCTGCACAGCAGCATTTTCCTTACCTCTGTAACTTCTGAAAAGGTTTAGGGTGCATCATTGTACCTTTGTTTGTCATCATGGGCATCTCTAAAGTCCCCTATCAACTAACATGCATAAATTGATTTAACTGCTGGAGACTGGGAAGTCATTTTAGAGTGGCATTCTGACATTTTTTGTGCCCACCTCTGCCGGCTTGCTGTGGAATGACTCGACTGGTTAGTCTAGAAAGAGGTTTCTTAAACCTCCTGGAAGTGCATTAGATCAGCCCCAATACCTACAGAGTGGTAAAGAAATTTTTTCACGTATGGACTGACCTTACTAGTAAGATCCCTGCATCTCTGACTGGAAACTGCATTGAACTTCCATGTTTCAAATTATGTTTTTAATAAGAAACTTCAGATTTCATGTTAATTCAATATAGAAATAATTAAAGATATGATCTGACTGTATTTACAAGCATGGTCAGTTTTAACAGTGAACTATGCTCCAGTGACTGCAGATGCTTGTTTTTCTTTAAGCTTCCAGCAGTTTGCAAAGTCCCCTGTTGGCTTTTATTGTACCCTGAGAAAAGTAACAGAAATCCTCTGCGTCAGATGACAGATTCTGTTGTAAGAGAGGGCTTTCTGCATTTTCTCATTGTCAAAATCCAAATTAAAAAGAAATAATTCAAAAATAATGAATAAACCATCCCATTAAATTAATATTTTCCTTGAGTAAAAGCCTTTTAAAAGTTTAAAGAGACTTGCTGGCCTTGGCTGTGATTTACAGTGTTAAATCCTGGCGATTCAAAACAATTTCTGAACCAGGATCCTGGCAGTTTGTCACTTTTCTGCATAGCCTGGTAGGAAGCAGATACTGAGTTTTTGCATAATCAGACATTGCTATGATGATGAATTTCTGAGCCCAAAATTTTCCACCTACAAAGTATGTGGAGGGAAAGAAAAAAAGATATTCCTAAATGATGCCATTTTCCCTGGCTAGTTTTGAGTCCACATTTTATCTTGTGTGTCGCTGTTGGACACAGACACATCTCGTGTCCATAGAGCACCCAGGAACAGGCAGCAGTGTTTTGATGCCTGACAGAGGGCCTTGGCAGGGTTTTCCTCCTGCACTCGGAGCGACGCTTTCAGAAGCCAAGCAGATGTGCTTTTGCTTAGAAGGTGAAATTGCATCTGTGAAATTTACCTCAGCAGCACAGTGTGTGTCTGTGTTTTCAGCCCAATATTTAATTTTTAATTTCCTGCAGTTAGGGCATTAGAATGCAGTAAACATTCCAGGCATCCCATTCCCTTCAGACTATTTATGGGCCTTTCATGTCATGTGCCAGGAGGCTGGATATTTGGACCAGAAGTCAGTAGACAAAGAAAACTCCTTTGTCATCCTGATAAGATCCATGCCTGGAGAATTCCAGCTCCCGCTGCTTGGTCTGCAAGCCCCACTGTTTTACCATAATTCTCTGCTTATTTACCATGGATCATTGCTGTTAGATGCAAGGATCATCATCTGTACCAAAGAGAAAAATTGTAATTAAATTTACGGATTAAGCAAAAAGGTTCTTAAGAGCACTTCATCTGACTGTTGGGGCCAGGTCCGTATTGACTTTAAAAGCTCAGTAACACTGTACTAGCACTCATGACTGCAGACCATCAGTCCAAGTGCAGGATGCTGGTTAGGGCTGAGAGTTTGTATTAATTCCCATCTAGTACAAGAACTTGAGAAGTCTACCTGCATTGGTCTTGCAGTTTTTAACCATCATCCAAAAAAAAAAAAAAAAGCTGCATAGTATGAAATAAAGAAAAGGAGCTGACATACAGGATTGAACAGTTTTCAGTAAAGTGAGAAACTTGTTATCATACAAAAATGATGTTATTTACAGGTGTAAAACCCCAAGCATCTCAGCTTAATAAACAGTTCTTTGACGAACAAATAAATTGATTCTATTTCTGAAAATGTATTCAAAGACTTGTACCTCAAACACAGTATATGGTTGAACCTGTCAGAGTTATTGATTGTTCCTCGTAGCGTTGTCTTGCCAGTACGTTGATATTTATGGATGTGTCAGCATTTTTGTTGTAAATCTTCTTCTCTGGGATTTATTACTTTGGGAGAAGTGGCTCTGGGCTAATAAACAGAATTAGGAGGCCTTAGCCTGAGAAGGAAAAATATTTCAACTTTCCAAAATAATTAGTTGTCTGGTTCTGCTGGTAAGCATATTTTTGAAATGATATGTAGTAGTTCTAAAAGCACTTTGGCTTTTTACCTAAAATGTAAAAAAAAAAAAAAAAAGTAAGCCTTTTCTGATGTATAGCAAATTATGTGTCATAAAATTATGATTTTTAAATATTTTTTTAACTGCCTCTGTCAGTTAAATGAAGCTGTGTTTTATACTGGCTAACTGCAAGGTAATGCTGGCTCTGAGGGCACTACAGAATTTACTGCGTGTAAATCTGTGTGTTAATGCTTTGAAAAGAATTTCATTACATGTCATGAAAATACACAAATATTTCTGTAAGATGTGGTTGGTAAACCAGTTGTATATTGGGAAACAGATTTACATGACTATGGCTTTGGGTAATTTTAAATTTCTCATGGTGTTTGAAAGCCATTTAATGTGCTGGATTTACTTTATGGTAGTTTTCAGGTTCTGAACTGGAAAACCCAAGATGAGTGAGGAAGAGTAACTTGAAATGAAGCCTGTCTTGATCTCATCTCTAGCTGGCAACAGGCCTATCAAGCTCTGCTATACACAGAGTACGGGCATAGCTACATCTTCAACAGTGACCAGTGTAGGAAGAGGCAGTTTAATAAATCACTTTTTGCCTGAATGGAAAATAATTGAAGGAGGTCCTAACCAGCAGAGGCCTTTAGCTCGTCAGGTACAGTGTCATTTGTGTTCAGGCATTCTGCACTACCCTGTGTTAATTTGCAGCAGGGCGATGCCTTTTTAATGCATGTAGGCACCTCGCCTGGTCCTCAGCTTTTCTTTCATCCTGGGTCTGTCACCAAGCCCAGGGGTGTCAGTCAGCTGCTTATTTGTACTCAAGCCATATCAGACACAGGGCCTCAAAAAAATCCTTCAATTTTTTTGGTTGGTTGGTTGTTGGTTTGTTTTTTTTGGTTTTTTTTGTCTGTATGATCCAGATGCAAGAAAGGTAGACAGTATTTAGGCCAAAGTTTTGTTTATGGGCATCAAGACAGGATGTTGGAAGCACTGAAGGTTATGTTTTGTCAGATTTGCTTTTATCAAAAGGATGATTTTTGTTCGTAATTTTGAACAAAAGTAGAAGAACAAAGAAGTAAAGATTTCACTGTAGTTTCTTTTGTTTAAAAGGCAGTTCTGGCACAGAGGTTGCTGAGAATTTGGGCCCTGACTGGTTGTTTCTTTTTCCCTCTCTCCCAGGTGACTGTAGGTGGAGAGGAGTGGCACTACATTGCTACCCAAGGACCCCTGCCACACACATGCCATGACTTCTGGCAGATGGTGTGGGAACAGGGGGTGAATGTTATAGCCATGGTCACAGCTGAAGAGGTATGTGAAATCACAGAACAGTTCTTTCTGATATGAGCAAATCTCCTGTTACCATCACTCCAGTAACCTGTTTTTTCTACCAACATCCCCTTTTCCTCTGGCTCTGTTTGAACATATGCCTGTACTGCTCTCATACTATAATTCCTAACTTTCTGACACTCAGTTTGGCTAAGTGCTAAAGCAAAAGAAGCAGGAGCCCTCCTTCCCCCTGCTTGGGCCAAGCCAAACAAAGATGTTTCCATTGGAATGTGAGAGCGCTGAACTTGCTCCTGGTTAAAACGACAGAGATTTCCACACCATCCAAGGCCAGTTCTGCATACTATCACTCTTATCAGCTGAAAAGAGACCAGAAGCTGTTGTTTCCATAGAAGTGTCCATGTAAAAAAAAAAGCAAAAAAACCCCAAACAAAAACACCCCACAACTTTTTATTCTTATGCCAAACAAAACAGTTATTCCTATTGTAATCCAAGAACTATGTGCTATGTTGTAAAAACTGGCTTGTTGTTAACTAACACCGCATTCGGCTTCATGCCTGGTTGCTTCCAGCAAACACAGGGAGTAGCAGAGCACATCAAGTCACTGTCCAGTTCTTAAGGCTGATCAAAAACAGACACTTAGAAGCAGCTGAAGAGATTCTCCTTCTGTTTAAAAGAGAGGCTTCCCCATGAGGAGAATATTTACCAAGGTGTTGTAGGCAGTAGCTGGCTTTAGTCATGAGACAAGAGTCAGTTCTTCAAGTAGTTTTACACTTAAAAATATTATATGGCTGAGAGGTTTTAATGGGTATTTCCTTTACTTTGTGGGACGCTCCTTGCTCTTGTAGTACTTCAAAATAAGAATGCTTGGCTGATCCACAGTTTTATACCCTTTGTAGAGAATTACAATTGCAGGAACTAATGGTTTTTTGTCTTGTTTTGTTATGAAGGAGGGAGGAAGAAGTAAGAGCCATCGTTACTGGCCTAAACTGGGCTCTAAGCACAGCTCAGCCACTTATGGGAAGTTCAAGGTGACAACCAAGTTCCGCACAGACTCTGGCTGCTTTGCAACTACTGGTCTGAAGGTCAAGCATCTTCTCTCTGGACAAGAGAGGACCGTGTGGCATTTGCAGTATACTGACTGGCCAGACCATGGGTGTCCAGAAGAAGTCCAAGGCTTTTTATGTAAGATTTCTTTAATTTGCATGATAAAATACATCAAGAAAAAGATTGCTCACACTGGATTCAGTTCACTTTTCCTAGTTACAGCTGGGATTGATATCAAATGGTTGTTCCTGTGGCATAAACAGGCCTCGACTAGGTTATACTTTGCTGCAATTTGGACAACAAAAAAGTGGGATTCAGGAGGTAGGAGCTAAGGTGATTAGCAGGAGGAAAAATCCAAGGCAGCAGCTGTGCCAAAAACTCAGGAAATTTTAAATAATTGCATACTTCTGCTGGCTGATCTGTCGGTGTAAATTACTGCCATTTCCCAACTACCTAATGAGTGTAGGAGATAGTAAGCTGTACACAAATGTGATTAGAGAGGTCTGGGTGAGAGAGGACCAGTTGCTATTGAAATATGGTGCATCTTCTCCAGCTTTTCTCATTGCAAAAGAGCAGAGGGCTCTATCACACATGCAGTAAGTCTGAACTCACTGCCACCCTTGTAACCACAGGTACCCAGGCAATGCTTAAGGGCCTCCCCAATTACATGTGGTCCTGGTTCACGCATTTCTGAAAATACAGCAGTTATATTCATCTGTAACGTATTAATAGCACTTCCTGATTCTTACCAAGTAATAAGCACTCCCATATTAAGTCATAGGAATTCAACCATCATTTAACTTAAGACGCATCTCTGGCACTACAGTAGAGAACGATGCAGGAATCTTTAAATTACCACTGAAGGAGTCTGAACATGGTGTACTGATGTGTTGGAGATGCGTGCCCTGTTAGTTCCTGAAAGCTTTGCAGCTGCAGTGTAGCTCTGTGGCAGCTAAGTCCTGTCTCAGGAAGGTCCATTAGTTCCACTTCAGTCTTGCCACAGCTACAGCTTTAGTGATCCATTCTCCCTTGCATGGTACATGCTCGATGTAAGTAGTGCATCCTCCTTTCCCCAGATCTGTCATCAAGGCAAAAAATAAAAAAAGACATTTCAGTTTCAGCAAAGGAGTGCCAAGGGATCTGTCTTCAAGGAAAAGCTATTGCCCAGTTCCTCGTTTGTTTCATACTTTTTCTCCTACCAATCCCTGTAGCTGTGGTTGGGCACACGGCAGTAATTGGAACCTGATTGTCCCTATTTCCTCTCTCCCATTGTTTGCCACCACTTGGAGTCCCATTTCCCTGTGTGCATTAAAATGAAGCTTTTCTGATGTTGGTAGGCCTCCAGCCCCATCCTGCCTGGGGGAGAGGACAGCTGGGGCTGCAGTGCCCTGACTCCAAGGGTCAGAGCAGCAGAGTTCAGCTCGGGTCTGACTTCCCACTCGGACTACTGGTAGGCCAAGTGAGCTTCCAGCACATGAGGTTCTCAGTGTGGTCTGACAGCAGGATGTGTTGAATGACAGTAGGACAGCCACACAAGGCAGCTGTTCCTGAATCCTGAGCTTTCTACAAATGGCTTCAGGGAAAACAAAGCAGTGATCTCCCAGAAGGGCTCGTAGCTATTGAGAAACAAACCCTGAGCAGAGAGTGAGGGGGAGATTCTGTCACAGTCTAGAAGGGAGAAGGAAGAGAGGAAACAGGGCAGATGGACGCTCGCTTCCCATCTGATACTGGCTTTGACAGGCAGTAGTTTCAATGGGACTTAGCTGTTGTTTTGATCCCAGCCTGTTAATAGGAGGAACTGCTGTAAGTAATGTCTAGAATCATCTGCTTAGGGGACCTGGAGGTTTGCAAGGGGGAAAACAGAATTTAATTTTTTAAAAGAACTATTTAATTTAAAGGAGCAGACTCCCAAGTAATAATTGACATCCAGCTGGTACTTGCTGGATGCAGTGCTGTTCAGTGCACCCTGGCCAAGATAATTATTATGTTGTAAAAAATGTAAATTATTGCCACTTTGACAGAGAATAACTTTTCCGCATTCTCCACTGTATCTCCCTCCCCTCCTAATTTTTAAATTTAGACATGTAGATGTTTGCAACCTTGCCTGCATTTTCTCCTGCAGCTTACCTGGAGGAGATACAGTCGGTGCGTCGGCACACCAACAGCGTGCTGGACAGCAGCAACACCTGCAACCCCCCCATCGTGGTCCACTGCAGCGCAGGGGTGGGGAGGACTGGAGTGGTCATCCTGACAGAACTCATGATTGGCTGCTTGGAGCATAATGAAGTAAGTCAGCTGCTTTTTCAAACCCTGAGCTTGTCCCTTGGCTAACGGGCTACATTTCTGAGGTTGAAATTAAAAGGCATTGAAGTGCTTTCTTTCTCTACCTCTGTAAGCAAGACAAGGACCCTTAATGTGACAGGCAGAGATCACCCATGGCAGGTTACTTGCTGGTGTTTTCTGTATAGTTGATATTATGCATTTTTTTTTGTTAGGATTATTTTAATGCATGCAACGTTAGGGCTTTCTTCTCTCTTCTAAGAATTTAGTCTAATTCATACCTGTATTTAATTAAATAAACACACTAGAGACAGTGTGTTTACAAGCACTATCTGAGAGAGGCTGGAGAATAATGTCCTTGCTCTTTTAACTGAAGTTTTCTGCTCTCTAAATTCTCTCCTTGGGCTCCTTCCTCTCTCCTGTAGGGACTGTAATCTCACCTGGAATGAAACTTAACTGTGTTTTAAGAATAAGGTGTATGTATGTATTCCTGTGGGGAATAGGACTTTAGGATTTGCAACCAGCATTACGAGTAGCACAGTCTGGAGTTAAGAACAAGAGCCCCAGTAGCGTAACCACGTGTAGCAACTTAATTTTCATCTGTCACTGGGAAAATGTCTAGGAAGAACTTCACATCCTGACTAACAATGTGCCACACAGTTTTCATGACAGCTATGGAAACCAGGGGTTTCTCTTGCCAAAGAAAATGCTTAAAGACCAAAGCTGCTTGTAGAGATAAGAATGCGGTAGGAGTGACAAATAGACATAAATCATCTGCCCCTCCCAGTAATCAGCCCCTGGGTGAGTTCAGGGAAGACTGAGGACTCCAGCAGCTCATCATTCTGGAGCTACAAGATCCGTGGAGATCCTGGGCTCTTATCAGCTGAGACAAACCTCCTCCAATGCTGTTTGGGCCTCACCAAAGGTGAAGCTGTCCTGTGTCACAGCTGACACTTTGGTTTTTTGCTTTTTATTGGTGGGTGGGCGGGAGGGAGTGGCAGTTGGGGGAGAAAGGGAAAGGAGGAGGTTGCCTGGCCAAGAAAGAGCCCACAGGGATGTGTCTTGGGAACCCAGCAGCCCCCCAGTGCTGGCTGCTGCTCAGTAGCTGATCTGGTGTGGGGCAATGGCTCCAACTCTTGAGCCTCCTTGACTTTCCTTATGCACTGGAAGTGCACATGGCACATGGAAGTGACTGCTTCTGTTCACACAGCAGCCACAAAATTTCTGCATGCCAGAGGAAAGCTGGAGAGTTATAAGAGCCATCCCTGAATTGCTTGTGAGCATCAGTGTAGCTGTGTCTGCTTTGCACCCTCTGTATGTGCACAGAAGCAACCTCTAAGGGTTGTGCAACAGGGTCTGGCCACCTTGGTTTACAGAAGTCAGTCTGTGGTTTACAGAAGTCACCCATTGGGCAAAAAGTAGCTTTGGCAAAGGCAGCACTTCAACATCTAAGCGTGGGGGTGAGCCTCGACATCATTCATATGAGTTTTCATCAGCTTCACTAGGACCTGATGGTAGTGCTCAATAATAAGGGATTTCTCTGATGTCCCTTAATTAAAGCATTCTTTTGTCTTGATTAATAATGAAAATTATCATTAACATTAAATACAATTTTCATTAAGGGTTTTGTTGCTCTATGTTGTCCCAAGTTAATGGTTATGGTTTGTTAAAATCTAATTTTAAAAAAAAAGATTAGAAGTCTTGACAGTATGTTTTCAGTTTGTGACAGATTCTGCACAGAGGGGTTCAGGTTCATTTGTGTATTTTGTAGTAGAATTGATTGGGTTTTTTCCTGAAATAAAATTACTTATCACTTAAAATATTTTAGTCTTAGGAACTGGTTTTCACAGAAGTGTCCTAGCAAGTAAATGTATTAAAATTTTAGCAGTGAAGTAAAATCGGGAGGGATTTTGAAAATTTTGATACAGACCATTTTGGAAAGCCTGCAGCAGTGCTGGAAGAAAAACCAGAACTTTTGAGCCTGAGGTTTCAGGTTTAGGTAAAAAGCCATGTTTAATCAAATTCTATACAGCTTCAGTCACTGTGGCTTCTGGGCAAAGGCTGGTTGAGTCTAAAGCTGTATCTCATTGCAGGGATAGAGTTTCAGTGGCAAGTAAATGTCACATCATTACATCCTTACTGCTGTAGACACATAGTACGAGAGAGTAATTGAGAACCTGCTCTATCAACTTTTAGTCCAGACTTGGCACTGGGACATTAACTCATGATTGCATCTACAGCGTGCTTTCACATGGGAGGTCTTTACTTTGGGAGGCAGAAATGAGTTAGCATTTTTGTTTGATCTGTTTGCAAGTGCCAGCTTAGCAAAGCATTAGGTGTGGTTTTTTGTTTTGTTTTGTTGTTTTGGGGTTTTTTTTGACATGTAGGTGAATTTAGGGATTCTGCTTACCTGGAATCAAATACTAAGCTGGCTATATATAGGGATGCTGAATAGGGAGGATGGGGTTTTCTTCCATTTCTGAGATAAGGCCAAGCCATCTCCATTTTGAGGAGGCACGTGGAACACAGTGTGCCCACTAAAAACCAATGAGCTGCTGAGGGAGGAACATGATGGGCAGGTCAAAGCTGGCCTGCATTATTGCTGTAGTTGTTCAGGTGAGATCGGGTTCCACATGACTCTGCTCAGCAAGGACCATGTGGCTTTCGTAAGCATCTGAGTCCACAGGGAGGCTTTCTCCAAGTTAGCCAAGTTAACTGGAAAGAGTTTCCATTTTTCTTTGCACCTGTTTGATAATAGTATGACATTACTCATCCCAAATGTTTACACTTGTTGGCTCTCTAGAGATGTCCTTTTATAACAGCTTGTTGGGGTATGTGGCAGAATATTTGGCCTTGTTTTCAGAAAGTGATAGCCTATGAGTTAATACTTGTTTACATGGAATGGAGATTCTGAGTTTTATATATATGAACAGAAATGGATATGCAGCGTGACTTTTATTTTAAACTTTCCAGGAAACTTCAGATGTGCTTGGAAGCAGATTCCATGCTCAGTTGGGGCTCCAAGGGTTAGCAGCAATCTCAGTCAAAAGACTTGCTGAGTTCCTCTTGGTGTTTCTGCAATGGCAAGTGGGCATTACAAAGTGCAGTGTATGTTGCCTGATAGGGTAGCTGTTCTTTAGTTTTATATATTGAACTGCTCAAGAATGTCCTCAAAACCAGTGTGTATCTTAGTGCTCACGTTTACTGCTGCCATAGAAGGTTTGTGTCCCTCAGCTTGGCTCACATTACACACTGTTTGAATTTGAGCCTGGCAGGCTGAGCTTCATGGCTCAACAGTTTCTTAATAGCTCCTCGTGTACCTGTTGTAACAGATAAAACACAACAGCATCATAGGTTTTTGGCTCCCTAAATGGCAGAAATCTGATGATAGCATCCTAATGAAATGTGGAGTGATTTCTAACGCTTCACCTCATGGGCCTCTGTTTCACAGAACTCATTTGGTTTTGAGTTCACACCATTATAGGCTGCCTGTGCCCCAGTGTGCTTGATGGGGTTAGGGATGTGTCTTCCCAGTGGATCTCCTTAACCACGCCTACTTACTGTACTTAAGTTCATGCTGTAGACCATTTTCAGGGCACATGAGTGAGTTTCTTTTGGCTGAAACTAAGCTGGCAGATGCCTTCTTGGAGAACCCCTAATGTGTCCTAGGGGATGTTCAGTAGGTGGTAACAAACTGATGCCACCCTGGAGTCTGAAAAACACATTGTGGATACTGGGTCCTTGTTTCACTTAACAGACTTATTTCTCTTGGAGGATTATTTGCTAACATACACTTGGCTGTGGGAAGTCAGTTGTTGGAGGTTCTGGATCTTTTGGTGGCAGTGAGTTCCCTTCTTCTTTAGTGGAAGGATCTGTATCTTTGCCTGCACATTTAATTTTGTCCATGGAAACTTTGTTTTCTGTAACTACGGTATAGTTCCCTGTGTCAGATAACTGATATTTGAGACAGTGATTGTTTGATTTAATGAACCCACATCCTTATGCATTTTTTTTCCCTTTGCTTTACAGAAAATGGACGTTCCTGTGATGCTGAGACACCTGCGGGAGCAGAGAGTGTTCATGATCCAGACCATAGCCCAGTACAAATTTGTCTACCAAGTGCTCATACAATTCCTGCAAAACTCGAGACTTATTTAATCTTTGCGAACATCCCAGACCCAGCATTGTGGATCTGACTGAACCTTATTGATGAACAAGGGGAACTGACTTGACAACACTGTGTGCATATATTGCACTTTTTAAAGTTGTCTTGAAAGTAAGGAATGATGGTTCTTTACTAGTCTCCCATGGATTATTTTATACAAAATATAATTTATTTTTCTTGGAATAACTTTTGAATTACTTTAATAACTCTAAAAACTTATAGTGACCTTCAAAGTGAACCACATTTGACATGACTGGTCTGCATTGTAACATGTCCATAAGGAAGGCAATCCTTTGTAAAGGTAGTTTGCTGGCTTTTATTTTGCTACACAGCTTCTGAAACCTACAGTTACTTGGCAGTGGGCTTTTTCTCACGTAAGGACATTCTGGACCCAGTATGTGGCCTCCTGGTAAAAACAAGATCTGCTAGATGTCAGCTGCAGCTCTGTGTGAGTGGAAGCTGAGGGTGCACAGCACGGAGACCTGAGCTTCTTCACGTGCAGCTGGACATGTTACATGAGGGCTCAAGCACAGGACATTGTGAGGACAGAGAGTTTTGGGTGCTAAACTGTTCAAATTCCACAAGAGTTATAGTTTTAGATTAGTCCTTGAAAAAATCAATACTGGATGTTTTAAAGGAAGCCTTTTGCTGCTGTGTGCAGCCCTTGAAGGGATTCATAAGAAGCAATGTAGGGTGAAGTGCAGTGACCTACAGCAGGCTGAAGTCGGTGAATGAGTCTTTCCAATAACTGGTGGATTGAGAGTTGAACAGCAGAGGATTTTGAACCAAATGTATCTGGACAAAAAGCCAAATCAAGCACCTTCTCACGAATTACACTGAAAGTACTATTGCCTTGAGGCTCACCTCCGTAGAAAAGGAATCTCATTTAAATTAGGCATCTCCAGTTGCCTTAGGCTTCACGTGTGAGCTATCATCGGATGGCTAGAGAATGAATCAGGCTAGAGAGGAACCTTGGAGGTCTCTGGTCCCAGCCCCGCTCACCCCACCTCTAACTTTAAACTTGGATAGGCTTGTCCATGGCCACATCCAGTTTCAGAATTCTCAAGGGTGAAGATTTCACAGCCTCTCAGGGCACATGGTGCAATGCAGTTACTTTGTCATGGCGAAATCACCTTTCTCGGTATCCCTTCCCCAGATACTTCTAATATTTTAATCCTATTGTCGCTTTTCTGTTGCATCCCCAGCTCAAAACCCTGGTCAATGTACAAAGGCCTAAGCCTACAAGCACTCGTCATTTCAGCACTAAAGGGACTAAAATCACTGGGGAACTTAAGCTAAGGTTCTGTACCAGAATGTTTCTTAAACGTGTTTAAAACAGCACTGTGTTGATTTGGTACTCTGCAATACAGGCCTAATGAGGTGACAAAGATTCTGGTGAAGAACTTGTAGCCACCAACAAATGGAGAAGAATTATTTTTCTGTAATACCCTGACCATGTTCTTTTTAGGGATCAGTTGAGTTTTCAGTCGACTTCAGTTTTCCTCTAATTTCTTCTGCCAGTGCCAACATATCTCTTGTTAAATTAGCAGCAACCATTTAAAGTCTTTTCAGCAGCATCTGCATGATAATTGCAGAGAGATGCTTTATATCTGGGAAAAAAGCCAAGGAATAAACCTTGAAGCAAAGTGTATTAAATTAGTTATCTCGTTATAACTTTTTGAATAATTTCCTAATGATGAATTAAGTTTGAACTCAGAGCTGTCAAGTCCCATTGCTCCACTTGGATGTGAAAAGTAGAAAATCAGGAGGGAAATGAATCTGTTCCTATGTCTTATTATTCAGCTGCTCTTGGCTGAAATGTGTATTTCTGCTGCTACAGTGAGCACAGGAAAGTTATTGTGTAAGAGTGTGAAGAGCTGTGTTTGAAGGGAAGAAAATTAAGCAAATTTTTTTATGCAAAGATGCATCATAGGTGTCTTAGAAAAACATTTATTAGAAAAAGGCACTAAAAATCCTTTCCAAATTAAGTCAATGCTTATTAATGAGCCAAATAAATGGCCATGTAGTAAACAGTCATTTCCAGTTAACTCCTAATGTGGCTGGTATGGCAGATAGAGGCTAATGTGAGTAACTTTTTCCCTTTCATTGTCAAAGAATGGTAATTTTAAACTTTTTCTTTCATCTGACTTGAATGTATTTTTCCCTGCTAGATTTTATCTTGACTAGATCTGTTAATATCATAAGTGAATTGGGCTGGTGCATGTCTTCAGAGGTTCTTTTCCACCTCAGCTTACAAGCAGCCCTCAGCATGCTGATGTTTTATGGTTGAAATATGATTCAGTTTTGTAAGGGAAAAAATGAACCTTCTCACTTTGAACCTGTTGTAGTTTTATCAGGCCAAAATTGCTTAGGCAGTATTTCCTAACCTTTAGGGAGTGACAGGAAAATGCATTTTGCATCCAATTTTCTTAGTCATAGCAGGAATGAACACATGAGTCTTAAAGCAACAGTGCTGTTTAGTTTCTGTCCCGCACTTTTAAACAGCAGAACCCTTGAGGAGAAACAGACAGTTTGGAGTTGCTGTTTGTTGTGATGGTTTCCTAACATCAAAGCGTAACAGTAGTTTCAGACCGGTTTCATCCATTTGAAGTAAATTCTGGATTGAAAATCTCACAATGATTCATCAATTAATGGAATTTTGACACAAGCAGTCTTCTCCCAGGGCACCCACCTTGCAGTCTGGCCTGTTTAGCCCTGACACTTTCCAACAGAGAACTTGCAATGTATGAGTAGGTCTGGCTTGGGAATCCATTGTGTCTGTTTTCCTTTTTGTGCACTCTTCATCTGTATTTAACACCCTTTGCCTTTTTAATTTAAACTCTTACCAACTATAGTATTGAGGTGCTGGCATCAGAGTTTTGGTTAAAGTTACAGTCTGAACATTTCATGCCTCCCATTGTTCAAGCAGGGATGGGAGAGATAACAGCTGAGTTGTGATGCTGCTCAGTGCTGTGGGGATCCTGTTTCTGTCCTCCATCAGTCACAGTGGAGGATGGTGGACATCAGCTGCTCAGGTCCTACTTGTTTCAGCTCCTACAAAGGCCTGTTTTGGCACCTCTTGTCCTCAGCTACCTGAGGAAAGATGAAGTTTGTTCCCACAAACATTTTCCTGTATAGGTATACAGGGATCCTAAATGCTCAGCCTTATCAGAAATTCCCTAAACTAATTTTAGCTGGCAGTAGACACATCTCTGAGAACTTAACCTATTGCCAACACAGTCCTTGAAGTATATTGAAGTGCGTTTCTGTTCTACTTATTTAAATCAGCTGCCTCAGTTACAAATATTATTAAATATTTGCATGATTTCAAAAGTTGGGGTTTAATTACTTTCTTGTAAACAAACAGAAATGCAAATGGCAAAACTCATTCTTCTCCAACCTAAGTGCTTCAATAGCTATTTTCATAGTGAACCAGGACATTATTTTTTGATCCAATACCTGTTATGTCTGTGTAGTCCACAAGCAACTCTAAAGTAATGGTGATGGGCAATCTTGTGCTTGGATATAGCACAGAAATCTGTAGGGAAAACTCAGCAGCTACCGACGATGCTGCATTTCCAACAGCCGACTTCCCGCTGGTCTCCTGGGAGGAGATGATGACTGAATTAGCTGTTGTCAGCCTCACTAACAGTTTGTGGTCTGTGTGCTCAGAAAGTGGAATCATCAGGCTGATCCCTGCTGTAGCAGCTCTCATGCATCACTGAGGGAGGTCTGAGTTAAATTTTGCTGCTTATCTTGGTGGGAAAAAACATGCTAGGCTGGCACTCACTGCAGGAAATAAAGGCTGCATCACATTGCAGGAGCCAATTCCTGAGGTGCCATGAAAGGAAGGACTGCATGAAAACAGCCTTTGACCACTCTTCTACAAAAATGAATGTAAAGCTGCTGATGTATACTTCAAG
Organism: Daphoenositta chrysoptera; assembly: GCA_013397915.1. Classification (NCBI taxonomy): domain Eukaryota; kingdom Metazoa; phylum Chordata; class Aves; order Passeriformes; genus Daphoenositta; species Daphoenositta chrysoptera. The sequence goes on from VZRO01003478.1 coordinate 1,576,281, forward strand.
GCATATGGAGTTTGGGATAGGTTTTGATGCCATTAAGAGAAAGGCTGCAAGTCCAGAACCCCAAAAGCAATTGTCCCCAGCTTGCTATTAGCCTTCTAGAGAGGTTTTTTTGTAGGATTTGGTGCTAAGGGAGCTATAGATGCCATCTAAGTCTTTAGAGAGAAGGACATCATACGTGCAGCTGCTTGCAGGGACTGGGATTTGAGAAAGGGAACAGATGGCTGTGGGGCAAACAAGATGGAGGTATTAACCACAAATAAACTATTGTTAAATTGTGAAACAAAACAGTGCACGTTCAAGAATAGCAGTGTTTATATAAATATTTAAAGTAAATAAATTTAGTCAGTGTTCTTGGAGTATCTTAGATTACGATTCCATTGGTTTCTCTCAGCTGTTTTTTTGGCTGGCATTTCTTCAAAGTTTTGTTGCCTGTGCTTGATGTGCACCCTCACTGAGAGTTTCCCACATGCTTTAACAACAGGACTTTGCCTTTGGAGAGTGAACTGGAAATCAGTGATAAATAGCAGCTTCCACTGTAGAATTCCAGCATTATATAACAGCGAGGGAAGGACTGACACTGATTCACCTGGGTAAGGACTCAGTGGTTGCACAGTCAGGTCCAGGTATTTCGGGGTAGTGTTCCTTGATTAGGCTGGCAGGCAGAAAAGAGGAATGCTTCCCACAACCAGTTTCTGTGTCAGGTTGGGGGGCACCCCCAACTTAGACAGTGGCTGGTAGTTGAGGAAGAAATAGGGATGGGTATAGAAAAGGGTTCTCAGTCCCTCTGGCCCCAAAGCTGTATCCCACTCACTGTGTGTAGTACCTACTGATGGATCCATCTTCCACAAATCACATTATCTTTTCTTCAGAAGCCATTTGTTCCTCTGGCCTTCGCAATGTCCTGTGCTGGTGAGTTCCACAACTTAAAGATGTCAGGTATAAGAACTTCCTTTTTGTGTATGTTAAATAAAAGTATTTTCTTGCTTCTGCTTGGTCTTCAAAAGAAAGCAAATCTTTAGTGCCAGAAACACTGGTAATAGGATGTTTATCCTACTGAGATTGCTCCATATGGAAAACACATTTTCCTCACTAGTAAAGTACCTTTCTTTGGTTATTTTACAAAGGAAAAAGTTTACACATGCAGATGACTGTAATATTCCCGTATGTTATTGTGTGGAATGTGTTAAATGAGATAACATGTTTAAGTTTTATGTCATTGGATTTTACTGTCCTGTTTTACTTCAGTATTTTGATGCCTCCTGTTTTATTTGTTCTATAATTCTGTACCTGATAATTTAGCACAAAACCGTGATCTGAATCTCACCACGTCATTGTATGTACACATTTTGTTGAGAAATGAAACATCAGTTATGTGCCCTTCCTGTCCCCCACTCCCTCCTGTTAGGGCTGAATGGCAGAACTATTCTATGCTATTGAAAGCCTTTAAAAAAAGATCTATGCATGCTATTTTATATTCTAATGTATTATTCATATCAGTACATAAGCTTATGCTTGTCAGTTTTATCTTGTGTATAGAACTGATTACTTTTGACAGTATTTTTGCACTGTTTCTTTTCTTTCTCTTTTTATAATAAAAAGTTCTATCAGCATTAATTGACTGCAATACTTTTTTTACCCCTTTCACTGCCTTTGTGTAAATAGTTTCTTATATACTTTTGCGAATGTGAGAATGTCTTCAGTCACTAAGGTTTTTTTGGTAAATCTGTCCTTCATATTCACAGTATACAATAAACCATTTTTTTTCAAGGAAAACAATGTTTGTGATCTTTTCTTATTCAAGCTTAAGGGTTTTGTATTTGCACCTACACTGCTTGAGTTGGTTTCCCATATTAAACTGATAGGCACAGCCAGGGCCACAGTGAGCTTTGAATAACCTTCTGTAAATAGTAATCCAAGTTTCACAGGGGAAAGGCTTCCACTGGTGCCTCATGTTCAGCTAATCCAATTCTTTGGTGTTGAAGTGTGGTCTGGGCTCTGGACAGATGTGCTGAAGTAAAGGTATTACACCCCAGGACAAGAGTTTATTTGACAAGACAAAGTTTGGGAAAAAATAGTCAGCTAGTGCCCTCTTCCTAGGTTTGGCTGTAGTTAAATGGCCTTGGCTTTCTGGAATTGTAGATCTGGTGCAGTTTTATGTACTCCAGCAACAACTGCTGGCTGGAGAGCAGTGAAAGATTTCAGCAAAATGAGCTGACAAACCCTTTCTCTAGCAGTTTTATTTTCAGAGCAGTGCTTACAAGAAAGAAAATACAATGAAGTTCTTAAGGGTGATGTGGTCTCTTTCTCATCATACTTTATAAGCTGTGAAAACAGTAAGGAATGGCCAGGTAATTTTATTGTGCACCATATTTCAGTTTTGATGCTAGAAGTTTACAGCTACACCGTTTTTTTCCCCCATCCTTAAAAGCAAACTCCTGTCATTGATCTAAATGGAGGGAAAAAAATTCTCTTGCTTTATATATGGGTAGAGAAAGCTAAAACCTGGACTTTTTCCCCAGAAATGTTCCTGTTCCTCTCTTAAAAATGATTGATAACCTGTTATTACAATAGTTGTAATCCACTGGAGGTGAAGGTATGGCTGTAAGGAAATACAAGCTCTCCTCTACAATAATTCACTTTAACTTGTAAAGAGGACTAAAAAGCCAGAGGTTGCATAGTTCATGTCTTGTGCAAGCCTTCAAGCCCCAAGATAGGTGTCAGTATTTTCTGTACAAGACAAGTTGAGCTCTAGGTCTCTACTGTGATGAATCCTCATCTGCCAGGAGCAGTGATGGACCTGCAGATTAACTGGTTGAGGGAACATTGGTGGCTTTGCTGTAAAATGTACAGAATTCATCACCCCATTTCCCCTCTCTCTCAGTTAAGCCACTGCAAACAAAAATGATGCAAGAAAAAAAAGGCAATGGATGCCAAACCACAACAGAAATAGTAGGGGTTTTGCTAATTTGTCAGATTAAGCAAAACTATTTGGGCAAAAGTAGGTATCACAAAACTATTGCACCCATTGAAGCGTACAAGTGGCATCAAGAGGGGCCAAGACCACTTTATTTGCTTTACACAAATAAGATCCACATCAACATCCCTAAAGAAAAGAATGGCTATTTCTGCACACAAGCCGTCAAAAGGCATGACCTTTAAGAAACCATGGATGCTTCCTTAAAAAATAAAAAAAGGCAATTGTAGATGTGTGGAAGCTAGGCCTAAGTGTGTTTGTCATTCCAATTATAGGACAGAACTGTGTTCATACTCTACCGCTTTTCAAAGCGCTCCTGAAGGTTTCCATAACAAGGCTTTTTAAATAAAGGTTTGAAGGATTGCATAGATTCAAAGGCTCAGTGGTCCTCTAATTCCTTTTTGATCTCTGAAATGTATGGATGATCTTTCCCATGTGCTACTTCCATGATAGCAATTGCCTATGAAAAGAAAAGAAAATATTCACACAATTGATTCATATATAACACCAGGCTATAAATACTCTCTTTAGAGGTTTGAAGCAGTCTGACACCTCTAGCTACTTTTTGTCCCCTTGTAGTCATAAACCCAGTAGGAAATAAAATGAAATTCAAAACTAAGTAATAAAGGTTTTATATTCAGAGAATACATCTTTGATCTTAAAGGAGCCCAAAGCACCTTTCAAAATTATATTCCTGACAAAACTACTTTGAATGCAACCAGCTCCAGGACAGAAAACTGCAAGTGCGGTGGGTAATATTCCAGCAGAGGACTTAGCCAGTATCAGAGCGAGCTCTGCTCCTACCAATTTATCCTTGAGCTGTCAGAGACATGCAGGCCTAGTGCAGGAGTAATGCTGAGGCATTTCAGACTTGAGTCTGTAAACTCTCTGCTCCTTCCAGGGACTGCCAATGCTTCAGGAAGGAAGCAAAAGTGAGATCCCATAAGATTCGGACAGATGCTGCTGTGCGCACCTCCCTGGTGTTTCACCTCCAGCCTGCTCCAGGCCTGAGAGGGAACATTGCAGGCAGCCAAACCCCCTGACTGGCACATTTCCTGCCCTGCAGAATGTGTGCAAGAGCAAGATTTCCACTTGAGAAAAGATGGGATAAAAGGCAGCACGAGACAGAACTGAGAAGAAAGTTCAGTGTAAGTCTGAGAATGTTTAAAGACCAACAGTGCTAAGACAGAGGAGGAACTGCAGTATCCTGGCCCTCTGAGCATTTAGTCATTTCATCCTTGGGACACTTCTATGCTCGTGTATTTGTCATGTCAGTAAAATAAGGGCTTTCGGTTCCACCTCAGCAGCAAGAAATTACTCCACCCCTCCTTCTGCCCCAAAAAAGAAAGCTGAGCTGAAAGAGAGCTGCTCACAAACTGGCAGGGAACAATGGGTATCCACTGAATCCCAAACATCAGAGGGCTGGGATAAATTTGGGCAGTTCCTGTAGACAGCTTTTGTAAGTGAGTAATTAAAAAATGTTTGTGTTAGGAAACTAACTATGCTAAGAAATCTACCTCAGAGTTCCCTACCCCCATCCCATGCTCCTACTGGCACAATTCCCATTTCTACTCAAGGGTTTAACACCACACTGAAGGAAAACCTATGCCAATTTCAAACTAGGTAACAGTTACATTTTAGAGCACATATTCTTGTAGCATCTTTCACCATGGTTGGATGGCGCTGTTATTTGCTGGCTAAAAACTTGCCAGCATCTAAAAGGCAAGAAGAAATAAATACATTGTGACATTCCACACTGAGTCATTATATGCTACAGTAGTCACTGATGCTTAAGAAACGAAAATAAATTTCTGTCCAACAACAATAAGGGAAAATAGTCAAGAAACAAAGTATAGACTAATAAAAAAATAGAAGAATAAAAAACTAAAGAATAAGGCATAGACTAATAAAAAAGGGTGAAGAAAAACATAGAACCAAAATGCTGTATTTGCCAATTTCAGCATTACCAGATGCATTGAATTCCCTTCAGCTATGTAAAAATTGACTGGTTCCAGAACAAATAACCACCAAAAGCATGCCTCGCTTAAGTTGGATATAGAAATCACAGATTTCAATGAAAACACTATGTGCCTTTTATAAGAGCCAAGCATTTTTCCTGTTCTTACCCAGCAAATGAGGGGAAGATAGGGTTCTGCTTCATTTACACTAGTGCAGCTCTAGCTCAGTGAAGAACTCAGAGCAAATGTTTAAGCATAATTCTCATTCCAGCTGCTGCAGTATGAGCCCACTGCGAAAAGGCACCCACGAGTAGACCTATACTCCATCTCTAGAAAAACCAAATCTGAGCCAAAAATCCGGTGACCAAATGTATTAACACATGGTGCATTTCCTACCCCTCCAGGCTCACTGACAGAGAAGCACACAGTGTTTCAACAACTTGAACTGGTGTTATTAATGGAGAAACCAGGCAATAAATACCCTCTTCAGGGCTTTAACTCCAGCCGGCCTGTTCTTCAGCGCCATGTACAGTCTCCCCAGTTTCAGCCACATGGAGGCAACATTCAGTGAGTAGGAGGGATAATGTTTACTGCAAGAAAGAAATTCAGCTTTATCAGCCTTGGCAGTTTCATAGCATTTTCCCAGCCCCTGTCCCCTCTCATGGGGCAAGAAGTTTCCTCTCGTTGCCCCTGCCCATTCAGCACTCATGCCCTCTGCCGTGACTGCCAAGAGCCAGTGCCAATTGTGTCTGGGATGGGGACGCCTGTCAGCTGGGAATTGAACTGAAACTACCATATGCCTCTGAACAGCTGTCAGATGGCAATGACTTTCTGCCACTAGTTTTAATCTAGCCAGCTACAGAGAGAGCCTGCATTGTTATGAGTTTTTGGAGCCACCCTGCACCCGCAGCAATAGCTCCGTGTGTTCCACAATAGTTGGTGGGCTGGAAAGCGAGGGGCCCTCCACAGTGTGCAGGGCACACATGGCACTCTGTGCTCGCACACACTGAGCAGGCAGAGCCCGCCTCGGCAGAGCTGACCTGGAATGCCAGGCGCAGAGCCAGAGGAGCTGGGCAAGTCCCAGGGAAGATAAATAGTACTGAGCCCCCGGGGGGGAATGCTGGCTCCTTCTTTGTATCACTGTTCTCTGCCAAGTGATCTGTGACTTTATGTTGGCATCTGTTCCAAAGGGAGAGCTTTTCTTGCGCTCCCCCCAGCTGGCAAGACAGTAACGTCTCAAGACGAGAATCTGTTTGGGAGATTCACGGCAGGACCAGACACAGCCAGCGTAACTGGCTGGCTCTAATGAACTGCAAAACTGCAAAAACAGAGACTTTCATCAGAAACAGTATGCATATCTCCTGCAGAGGCTGTGTGCTGCCCTGCCCCACGCAGGGCTTCGGCCTGGGCATTCTCCCATGCCTCCAGCTCTAGGGCAGCGGGATCAGGGACACGGGGCACCCCCAGCTCTGAGCGCAGGAGCTGAGCTCGGCTCCAGCTCCCTCTGCTGCTCGGCCCCGGCCCTGGGACAGGGCTCTGCTCTCCTGCAGCCGTGCCCACTGTGCTGCTGCAGAGAGAGACGACTGAGAGACGGCGGGAGGCTGACAGCAACACAGGCTTTGCCTCCATGACTTTGTACAAAATACCGGCTGCAGATGCAGTTAGAAGCCCTTCTTAAGTAAAAAATTACGGTATTTTAGAAACCAGTATTTATCTAGCCAAGAAGAATTAGCACAGCACCCAAGGTGGCACAAAATTATTTTGGGAACCCAAAGCAGTGATTTCAAAGTCAGTCCTGCTATATATTGCAGACCACATTCTGATAGTAACAAACACTGTCCCAGCATTTAAATATGCCTTTTTGAGTAGTGGTATCACGGGTAGAATATTTATACAATATATACTGAGAGAACTGATCTCTGCCCAGACTTGTCTTAATTGTTCAGATTACTGAATTAGAGCACTAAATAAAAAAGAAAATAGTCTCTCATATTTACCTGTACGGTCGGATAATTTTTTGCCCATAACACAGTGCACCTTCCCAGTCCTGCACATAGAGACAGACACCCATGGCCTGGTACATCATATGTAACATATAAACATTGCTGTCTTCAAACACTGCACCCATCTTGTCCAGGCTGAGCTCACAGATTTCCAGTAATTCACTAGGGGGTAGGAAGAAGTCAAGGAATGCAATAGATTGATGGCCTCTCATTATACAACTACGTGGTAATGCCTTCAGACACAAAGAAGACAGAGAGAAATTTAATTTCTACTGGTCATAGTATTTCTCCTGCAAGTACTTCTGAAGTCCAGCAGGCAAGATTTTTAGGTCATACACCAGTGGAGTCAGGGTAAGACAAAGGATATATTTGTAGTGTTTGGCTCGCCTGAATTCCTCAATCACGTTCCTGGCATATTTGATCATGTCCTTTACTGTCTCTGCTGATGGAGGATCATTCAGCTTGCAGATTTCCAGTTTCTCTTTATCCTGAAGGAAACATAATGGACCTTACAAAGGCAGGTTCCAAGTTCTACAAATAAAAGTGCACCTGCTATACAAAATTACTCTAATAAAAAGACACAGATGTGAACTTAAGCTCTTCAAAGACTGAAAAAAACAAAGGTAGAATGTGCACCTGCCATTTTTCTCTAAAGCCTTGGCTGGAAAGGCTAGGATCCCCTGGCCATCCAGTTCATCTGCCATTCTCTACTTCCATGAAGTCCCTTTCTTTTCAAAGATTGAACAGCTTTTCAATTTTGAGTTGGAAGTGGTTTTACATTAGAAATTTCACTGTTTCAAAGAGATTAAGGTTTAAAACAAATTTAGCCTTATTTTTAGGGCTATAACAGCTCAAATACCTTAGGTCGACTACCAAGTGATGTCTCTGCGGAAAATTACATGAACTTAAATACAGCAAAGGATCCTTCAGATCTACAGACAAAACCACATTTCCATATATTTTGTTATTTCTGCTGGACAGCTCCACTTACCCTTATTTCTCTGTCTAACATACTATTTCATGAAGAGTCAGCTACAATCTAGAGACAATTTTTTTGCTTCACATTGTTGCTAGATTTCTTTTTCTTTTATTATTTAATCTGCCAGCTGAGAGAGGAACAGGGACTCTTTCCAGAATTGAAGGAGGATGAGTGACAGGTGACTCCCAGAGCAGAACACTCTTGAAAATCACATATGAAATCCTGACTTCATTAAATTCAGTGGCAAAATTATCAAGGTAACTGTGGGGAAAAACACAACTGATATGGTATCAACAGAATGATCTCAAGCAACAATACTGGGTACTATTTGGGGAAAAAAAATTACAAAAGATGACATCATTTAGGGGAAGGAGATGGTTGTCTGATCACTTTGGGAAGCAGCTCTTAAAAGGACGCCTGGTGAAAATCGGAGGAAAAATGATCTGGAACTTAAGGATTAGATTATGCCAGACAAACTGATCTTATCTGGAATGACAGATAAGCTACACAGAGCTGAATTCTTGTAGGACCTTCAGTGAAGGAGGGCCAAATGATTTCACAGCCACAGCTGCCTCCATATCTGTTGGGTTTGGGCACCTTTTCCCTCCAAGAAGTGCTTTTCTTTAAAACACCTAACACCTTGTTTTCAGGAACACTGCCTGGATCTTCCTTTGTCCTTTGAGGGGCACCAGCTCATGTCTAGTGAACATAACTTTGGCCTGCACATCACAAGGGGCTGTGACCCAGGACCACACTGTCCCTGAGCAGACCAATATGATGCTGTTGCAGGAAAGGCCATTCCTCAGATTCTGCTGGGTCTCCAAACCATCCAGAGATGCCATACAATGTCACCTAAAATTGACTGAAACGTCCCAACCAGGAAATGCAGCCGCACTCTATCCCAGAGCAGGACCCCAGAAATGCCCAAGCAAGATTTACGTGCTGGAGTTGGTAGAAGGACAGGTAGCCAGGTAGGATAGACACAGTATAATTATCTACTTTAACAATATTTTCATCTTTGCTTTGTAGCTCAACTTTAAATAGGCCTCTACCAGGAAATTTCCTGATGTGTCACGTTTACAGTGGAAAGAATGAGTATCAGAAAGCGTTTTGCACAGAAAGACAGAAAAACAAAACCACCTCCCCCCACTCCCATTATCCTACTTTCCAAAATGTAATTAAGCCAGATAGAATAGTACATCTAAGGACATGGGTAGGTGCCTTGACAGTCAGAAGTATATTTCACAGCAATTGCATTACCTTTTCTTTCGTAACGCACTCCCTGCAATCACAGCTAAAGAAATAGGAATCTCTTAACCGGTCATTTCTGTCTTCTGTGGGGTACAGCAGGTCAATGTAGCTGCTAAAAATCTACATGGTAAAAAAAATAATAGCAGTTCGTGAGAAGCAGCATCACTAAACATATTTATTATTCTAGTTCTGATATATGTAGTATGACAACTACATATTCATGCAGCTTGTGGACCCCTGCAGCCACATCACCTGCCTGCTCCCTCACATTCCACGCCCCTTGGCAGCATCAGGAGTTGTCACTTGTGAATGCAACCTGACAGAGAAGTGTTCCTTTCCTATTCATTATGGAATTCCCCTCAAATATTACCCTGGCTGACACCCAGGACAGCAAGATTCAGGTGTGGATAAGGAAACTATCACAGCATAAATCTCAGGCTCCTGTCAGACTACAAAGAGATGCCTACTTTTTAGAAGTAAAATAATGATTTCAGGTATCCAGCCTAGGATAAATTACGGTGGCCTGGTTTTTCGGAGGCTGGAATCTCAAATTTTTCCTTCTGAAAACCTACAAAAATTGGGGCAACAGCAGTCACTAGCAGCTTTAGAAACTTAGGACAAGACCCTTAGATCTCTGAAAAGAAGAGAGGCCCAGTGCTCCAGTTCAAGGAGAATGAATATCAGATTTACTTCAGCAGCAATATTTTAAAGCAAAGAAAACCTGCTTTTGAACATTTTAAAGGCCCTTCATACACACTATTCTTAAGTTTTCCTCTATTTCAATGGTCTTCAGAAAAGAACCCCTGCAACTAGCTTTAATGCTCTGCTTTTAAAATGAGATCTCCCCCAAGAAACACGTCCTATGCACAGCGCAGTTGATCATTCTGCAGACCAAGGAGCAGCTTTAGCTCCGTTTCCTCATTTATAGTTATCTGAAATGTTTTACTAAGTCTTTATACTTAAAGTTTCTCTTTTCTTTAAAAGTAAAATTACATGTAATTTCATACAGTGCACCTTCTTCTTAAGTGTGAGCGTGTCACCTCACACTTTCCCTCACACTACTCTCCTCCCTTCGATATTTTCAAAGCATGTGGAATGCAGGAACCACATTTGCAGCAAAAAAAACTTTACAGTGTTGCCCTGCAATGGATACACGGAGCCTGTAGATGGAGACACAGGCTGGGGGACTTCACAGCGACCACACACAGCCACAGCTCAGGGTTAGAAAATTCTGAGGTGTCAGAAAAGCAAATGAGTAAAATCTGTGAGGTCCTGGAGAGCTGATGCAGCTTCTAAGGCAGAATTCAACCCGAAGAAGATGTCGAGCAAGGTAAATACTCCACATCTCTACCTCTAATGATACACCTTCCCCCAAAATGCTGAAAATGGGATGCCACAGCAAAATTCTGAAGCCAGAATCATTCCTTGTCTGTTACCACAAGGCATTTGCAGTGACTGCCAACATCACAGACAAATCATTGCTGGCAAATGGCATCAAAAGAAGTTGCTCACCTGAGTCATTCACCCTTGCCTACAGCAACTAAACTCACTTTGTTCATGGGGGGGACAGCTATAACCCACAAAAATAACCTCTCTACCTTTCTTCCAGGCTGCTATCACACACCTCAGAAAACAGTAGAAGTTATCAAAAATCAAATCTGAGCTTATCAGCATTAACTTTGCCCACTAAATTAACATTTACAAATGAGCCACTAAAACTGCAAACTCCATTCCCAGAGAGGATGTTCAGTATCTTCATTCCCTGCAGGTATTTGAACATCCTCCTTAACTCTGTTTAACATCTTTTTTTGTTTTTTTTTTTAAATAAAGTTCAGCTCAACTGTTTAAAACTCCCTGCCAAATTCATTATTTGATTGAGAAAGTTTCAGGGTAAATCCAGAGCCTTACTCAATTTCACAGATTTTTATCCTTCTCTGTTCAGTTTCACTCCACCTAAAAACACACATTTGTTCTTCTGTGACTTCCCAGCAGATGCCACTGAGGTGATATGACCAAGTCCCATGTTTTGTGGATGCTCTGTCCAAACAGAAGTCAGAGGATTTATCTGTACCCATTTACCTTGTTTATTCTGGCTTCAATTTCAACACATTACTATTATACTGGGAACTATTATAGCAGTAATAATTTGCTTTGATCTTGGAATTTCAAAGCACCAGCCAAACATCAGTAAACTCAGCCTCATTTTACAGATGGGCAAACTGAGAGAGAGGCTGGCAGATACACAGTGACTGCTGCAGGTGCCCTTCCCATGCTTTAGCACAAAATTGGATACTGCCTCCAAAAATCCCTTCAATCCTCCAGAGCCACCCTAGCGTTTCCAAAGCACCATCTTGCATTTCTCTGAGGAACAAGAGGTCCTTCCTTCCTATTAATAAATTGACATCTAATTGAAATGAACCCTGAGAAACAGAATGGATCCTACTGTCAGGATGCACAAGTACAGAGCACATTCAAACACTGTGCATTTACCTCCTCTCCAGGCTCAATCTCTCTAACAGCTCTGACTTCAGCCAAGGTTCCCTTGTAAGTCACAATCACATTTGGGCAGCAGCTATGGTTCATCAATGCAACGCTGTAAAAGTAGAAAAGTAAATGTTTTCCCCAACCACCATCACAAGCAACAGGCAAAAAGTTAAGCACCACTTCACAAAATAAATAAGTCTGAAAGCTTGAGTCAGTCTGTCTCTGTAAGCTGTTTTTATTCTGAGGCTTAACATGAAGGTAACCCTGGGAAAATCTGTTGTACTGTTATTTATTCTAATGATATGGAGAATGGCTGTGCTAATGAATCATTACAATTTTTAAATCCTATTATTGCATTACTAGGCAAGTTATTATTTTCCCCTTCTTACAATGCTACAGGACAGCTGACAGGTATGTTCATACAGCTTTACTATCAACATGATAGACAGACTATTTTCCTCAGAGGAGAAAGAAAGAAAAACATGTTTAACCTAAAAGGAAACAAGTAAATACAGGAAAACAAAAGTCTTCGTTGCATTGCAACTTAAGATGGGTGCTAAAATTTTAGCTGGATTCTATTCAAATGTAAACAGCCTCCATGTTTGAAGTGGGAGGGAAAACTCTGTCACACAAGCACCTGACTTGGACAAAAACCTGGATGGGTAGAGAAAAGTAAACCCCCTTAATACCAAGCTTGAAGAAAGTGCAGTTCACTGCTTATCTGAGATAAAATTTGTAATTTTATTTCTTTCTCTTCCAATCTAGCAAAATAACAACTGTCTCTTCAGTATTTTTAGCTCACAGGCATAACTGTTAAGTAGGAAAGACCTGACTCTTGTATCCTGAGCCGTTGCAAAGGATGGTGTTGGACATTTTTCCAGAACAGCCCGGTTTAATACTCTCCTCTTCCCACAATGACTCTGATCCTGGGAATTTCAAGGCATTAATTTCCAATCTGTACTTCAGGGATATGAACTTCAGACAGATGTGCCTGAAGAAGAAGAATCTGTGAAGCAAGGACTAGCTACTACTGCTTGTCTGCAGCGCTTGGCAAAACCACATCCAGCTTTAAGTGGGCATCCGTGAGTTTCAGGTTACCTTGACACAAATAAGCTACGAGTAATCCAAGCCTCACCAGGAAGTTAAACTAAGCCTCAGTGCTAATACCTTCATACAGGCTGTGCAAAGATCAGGGGCAGAAAATACCCTCCTCTGCTACAATATTAAGAGGGAAGGGCAGATTTAAAAATGCAAGAAATGTTGCTTGGCCCGAAAGAAAGCTGTGGTCCCCTGCTCACAAACTGCACTTAACATCTACAGTTTATTTCTTAAGCTAAGAAGCTTGTAAATATTTTTTTCCCATTGTAATAGCAAGGAGGCTCAAAAAAGTTATGAAAGGTGCAGGTGAAGGATTATACTCAGCCAAAACAGGAAGTTGTAAATAGACCAAGTCACCTGCAATCCTTTTAATTTGGCTTTGATCATTACTTGATGTCCCCGTTCAGAACCTGCTACCCAAGTAAGTGTTTTCTACCACCCTGAATACAGTTCAAAATCTAAGTTTCAAAAAAATTACATGTGTCATTTTACCAAAATTACTGGATTTTTAAGAAAAACCACTGCAAATAGCTGGCCACATTTTATTAGCCAATTATAGATATTTAAAACAATATTTCTTCTGGTAGATATCTACTTCCTCTGTTTGTTTTTAAATAAGATCATTTTATTTTTAAAATATTAAAATCAACCTACTCAGGAAATATGGCTGATCCCAAATGAGAGAGTTCTTCATCTTCAATTGTGAAGCCATTACAGTTAACCTAAGGAAAAAGAGAAAGGTGCTGGATCAGCTTCTGGTCAGCTGAGCACTCCACATGTACTCACATGTCACATTTTCATACATCAAACACAATTGCAGAAATTTGCTTACAATTTTCCATCCACTTCCCCAGAACTCGCAGGGAGCTCCATGACATCTTGACAAGTGAAGTGAGGACAAAGTCCCTCTCCAAAGGCAAGCACGGGACACTGGAGAACTGACAGTCCAGCACTTGCACCTGCACAGGCTCCATCTAGTGGATTGCTGCTTGGAGGGCCAGCCAAGAGAAAGAGCACGCAAAACCTCACCCCAACATGAGGCAAAGAGACTTCATTGGGCCATGACAAGGAAAGGGCCAAAGCACAAGTACACATGCAAGGAGCAATGTGGGAATGAAGGGCAGCAGACTCAGCCGGGCTGGGGCAGTACAGAGCTTTGATGCAGCATATGTCACAGAGACCTGCCACAATGGCACCTGTCATCAAAGACTGCACATATCAGCTACAGCTAAAGCACACATGAAAACAACAAAAGCACTGAGAAAGACTTGAACCTCATAAAGACATAGAATAGGACGGGAAAGAAAAAGAACAGAGTATGAGGGGAAGTGTATTCCTAATTTAAACAGACACAGGATCAAAAGAACTCGTTCACAAAACTCTCTTATAGAATAGATTCAAGCAGGTTTTAAAACCTTCTCACTTTTGTTCTCACTCAAGTCAAAGGAATCTTACAGAAGTTTCAGCTTTTTTCATGTGGTTTGTATGACTTTAAGTGGCCAAAATGCACCTCAGTCAAGTACTTTATTCCACTTCCACTTCAAGTCACACACCGACACAAAGAGAACCCTCTCCACATTCATCGTTATCTCCCTACAAACATGAAAAAAGCACCAGTAAAGCACTAAAACAACTGCTCACTAAAACAACATGGCCAAGTCCAGTTAAAGTTAGAAAGGCCACAGGAACAGTCAATCAAGTATAGTGCAGTATTTGTTCTGGAGGGGTAAGAGCTGACAACAAATGCTACCAACAATAATCACAGAAGCATAGAATAGTTTGGGTTTGTAAAGATCAAGTTCCAATCTCTTGTTTTTTCTCCAGGCCCCAGAGGCAGGGACATCCTCTGGTAGACCAGGTTGCTCAGCAAGCAAAGTGATATGCCCCACAGGCTGGAATGCAGCCTGAACTGGCTTTAGAAATACACAAATACACAAAGGCACTCCTCAGGTATGAACTGCTCAAGGTGAGTTCACAGTTAAGGAAAGTGTCCTGATTCACTCATCAGTATCTCTGCTATCTTTGTTTGATCCTTATCCTTTATTTTTAGCAATATAGCACCCAAGGGTTCCCAGTCTCTCAAGATGGGCATGCTACTGCGCTGGCCAGTGTAAGGGCATACCTGAACCAAAACCAAAATGTAATTGCTGAATGCAAAAACAATAGAAGGGAAAGATAGTATCAACAGCAAGTAAGGACATAAGGCTACAAAGGCTGACAAAGAATAGCTTGATGGTTCTGAATCACAGGGAAATATTTAAAAGTATGTCGTGAGTTATCAACTCCCCTCCACTAAGCCAGAGACAACACACTTCATGAAAGTATCATATTAGAAATGACACAAGAGGAGGGATTAGAAGGGATATCACTGGTTTCACCAGATGAATGCATGACTAAAAAAAGGCAAAGTGGAGGGAGTGAAGGGACAACAGCAATAAAACTGGAGCTCAAGGTTGTTCCCAATGGTGGAAATGAGAATGTGCAAAGGGAGGCACAAAATGCAGGGTCTTCAAAGAAAGGGTAAGACGCTGGAACTTGAGACAAGAGAGAAATTGTTCAAAGAGTCTGACAAGATGAGACTGAGGAAGAAAAGCTCCAGGCTCAAGAGCTATATTCCATGGGGATAAAAGAGAGTAGAATGATGCCAACAGCCAGAGAAGAGAGCAGTGAAAGGCGAGGACTTTGGACAAAAGAACTTTATTCCACTCAAAAGGACCACTTACACTTCAGCTGTGTAAGGAAGAGCATCAGGCAAAGTCCACTAAAAGCAATGAGGAAGGAGTCAGAGGTATTCAAGTCCCAAATGACTGCCCTGAGCCACAGGGGAATGGAGGAACAAAACAGACCACATGAAGCCAGAGTAAGTGTTGAAGGAAAACAAAGTAGCAGCAGCATATCCATACTTCTGGTTTTAGGTCAAGTTAAGTAATTATTATGAAACATGCTTGTACAGCAAGTACCAGCATACCTCCCTTTCTTCTACAAAGATTTATCCTGGGGCTAACACCTCAGAAGGTTGCATCTTGTAAAAGGTTTCTGAGGAGCATCCAGATGACTTCTGGAGGTTTTAGTTCAAAAAATTCTAATGTCCACAGTGGCAGAGAGTTACCTGATGATCAAGATGAGCTTAAGGTAACACTTAGGGGTGATATCAGACATCCACAGAGAAGACTGGATGGAATATGAGATCTGGAAGTCAGCAGTTCACAGAAGTCAGTTAAAATACCACAATCTGGTGGAGCTGCTCTTGGACAGGACATGAAACAGAAGTCATTATAGCCAAAATAATGTAATCTTTGGGGAATCCTGGCTACATTCTAACAAAAATATTCAGAAATACCACAAGAAACTGGTTGTACTGACATCTTCAAAGTATCCCTCTGACAAACATAAATTGTAAAGTCTTCAAAAGAGAAAAAAACCCTCGTCATTGAAAGGAAATGTGTAATTAGAAACAAAACAAGGGATGATAAGCAGATGATAAACATCCTAAAGAATCGTTCCCCTACAGAATAAGAGTACCTCTGTATTAAGGAAATAGTAACTGTGCCTCCTTGTTGGTAGATGCCCAGCTCTACCAAACAGCTGGTGATTTCCATCGCAGCTTTCATCACAGCAGTCAACATTTGCTCCCATCTCAAGACATTTCTTTACTCAGAAACTTAAGTACAAAAGTAGCTTATATTGAAGCAAAAGAAAAAGAAGAAAATGGATCTTTCAGCATTCCACCAGTGTATTATTCCATCCACTACAATACATTCAATTCAGATGCATATGAAAAGTAGGTGAGAAAAAAGAAGTGACATATCAGAAGTTATCTAACAAGACATCCTGTCTTTCCTTCATCTCTCCAGATGGCCAAACCACCTGACTACATTTAAAAGCCACACAGCAGATAAAAGTTTTAGGCTGCGCTTTCTGCTGCTCTTTCTACTTCTCTGAAGTTTACTCCCTGTGAAGGTCAAACACAATGATGACCTGACCAGCAAGGATTTCCGCAAGTCTGAAGCCTGAACGAAGGATTTGCCTCTGCAGGGTCTCAGGCCAGCAGCCTTCCATGTTAGTTTAACAACAGCCACACTATGTTTGGCCCACGAGAAGCTTAACTTTGACAGGGTTTACTAAAGGCTGTTTCCCCTTTCCTTTGGTGTTTGAGAAGCAACTCATGGAAAGTGTGCAGACAAGAGTCTCTCCCCTCAGGAAGGAAATGGGGCACATCCAGCCACTACTGCTCAACAAAGCAGATCTTCTCCATCAAGTATACTCAACTGTCCCTAAGATAAACAAAGAGCTACCCTTTCCATTGTCATTAACATTCTCCCCCTTTAAGAAAGGCTAAACTCCTACAGCACCATCCACCTAAGCAGGTTGTATTCTAGCCAACTTACTTGTGCAAAGAGAACTACAAGGGCAGCATTGTCAGGGTAGTCCAAGTGCTTTGAGTAAAAGTGATGAAGAGCAGCAATGTCGTTCTGAATCAGCTCTCTCTTTTCATTGTCTAGTTTGTCAAGGTCTGTGGACAAAGAATACATTCAATTTCAGTAACAGGAACGCCGCCCCCCCCCCAGGTAGACTCAGGTTAGAAGAGGCCCAGACTTTAACAGAAACCCCTGAAGGACAAGCCACTTGGAAGTACTGTAAGAAGTGCCTGATCCTGCACAAACATCACGTTGTCTCTGCTAAAGCCACACGTGCGCTACGAGAACATGGAAGATTAAAATGCATTTTCTGACATCTTTAGGTTAGCAGATAACTGGACACAGACTTCGCTTTCTTGGGAGAAGGGTTATGGTCTTCAAAGTGCATTTGTTAACTCTAGCAAACAGCCCAGCCAGCCCTGGCCCTCTGAAGCCTATCAACTGTGGATAGCTGTCCTCAGCTGTCTGACAATGACCTTACGAGCTACGTGGTCCTATTGTGGTGTGAACTCACACTCAACATCACTCACCATAAAGCATGCTTTATATAATGAAACTTTCTCATGCAGACCTATTCCTTATCAGCACAAACCAGCCCAAACTGCTGCTAAGGCTGCTTATCCCTGCTGCTTTTAAAATACGTGATCTTTCCCATCACAGAAGCTATTTGTGGCCACATGTGATAGGGATCTAGCAATAACACTAGGGCTAATTACAGGGGTTCCCTTTGCAGCAAGAGGAGGATAACATGAGGGTGCCCAGAAGTGCAACCCACCTGACCTATTGCAGGTACCTGCTTCAAGAGGTAGCAAACAGTGCCTGAAAGTGCCCATGTCTCCATGGGCTGAGGGATGACCATCAAAAGAGGTGTGTTTAGACTGCAGACATCTACTAATAGGAGACAGCAGGAACATCAGTGGAAATGTCCTGGCACACCTGCCAGCTGTGTTCCATTATGGGTTTCTTCAGAGATTTACCCTCAGGTCTGTGACAGGTTCTAGCCAAAGCCATGGCCACTGAACCTTCTCCTGCCTCATCCACGCAAAGCAACCTAGATGATCAACCATATACACTGGTCCCCTCTCTCTCCCCTCAAGAGCAGAGTGTTTGGAAGTTTTTTCCTAATCTACTCTCTCACAGTGGCAGTGTCACAAGTTCTCTCCTGCTCTCTCCAACTCAAAACAATAATGGGGAGAAAAGGCTGCACAACAGTGGAGGAAAGGGGAAATGAGTTGTAAGAGCAGATATGAATGATGGGCAAGTCACAAAAAACACTGAGTAAAATGAAATGGGACCATTTGATAAGAATTAAGACAAATAAGAAATAAGAAATTCTGAGCTTCCAGCTGTCAGCCAGGTGCCTTTCCCTGTCCTGTGTATGGTGTTGTAAAGCGTAAGACAACTGATGAACACAGTCAAGGTGTGCTAAGCAGTGAGGTGAGTCACAAAGGCAGCAGGAACAGGGGTGCTTGCTAACAAAACAAAGGCTTCTAGAGGACAAGTGGACACTGCAACAGACAAAAAAAACATTTCAGCCTTCTAGCTCCCAAATTAATAAATTATTGAAGACAAGCTGCAATGCAGAAGATTACACAGAAATTACTTCAGCACTTACCCATTCCTCAACCTCAATCCTGCCAACTTACCTGTAAAAACTATCCTTGCCCTAGGCAAAGTTAAATGCTGGCATTTTTGCCCCTTGTTCCCCCAGTTGTCCCAAAAGCAATGACAGAAGCTTTTGTTCAGGAAGCAGATAAGACTACTGTGCTTGGTTACTCTGCTACCCTAAGTCCTACCAAGGAGTACATTTATTCAGCATTTTGTAAAAGGTTTTGGAAGCCATCAGAACAAGAAATGTGAATATACAACCCATTGTGTATACTATGCTCAGCACCAAGAAAGAAAATGACAGACTGGTGAAAACTGTGCCAGGGTGGTTACTAATGGTCAGTTTCTAACTCAGCCTTACTGGATGTAAACAGTAGCTTTGCTGTTAAAACTGAGCCATTGCCTTATCTCCTTCTTTGGATTACTTTAGAGCATTTAGGACATGGAATCATATACAACATGTCAGATTTGACTGGCAGTGACAGATACTGAAGCACAGTCCAGAGGGTTCTGCAACTAGCCCCTTAGTCACTGTCACCATCAAGCAACTGTGCTGTCTCTGATTTTATGCCTCCTGGTAACAAACACCAGCTATTTTAATTTTACAACATTACAATTCTCAAAAGACACTAGAACACCAGAGAAGCAAGAGATGGATGTATGCTACATAATTAACTCTGTCTAGGTTTTCATCCTTGTTTCACAGCTCCCTCAAACAGCCAAGAAAAAAAGAAAAAAAGAAAGAAGAGCACTGCACTTTCAAAAAAATGAGGAACCACAATTCTCTTTGTTTACTCCCTTCCACCAGCAGGAGCAGGATGTTCTGAAAGGTGTTGATGGAGGGGAGCCATGGGGAAACAAATCATTAATATAGTTAAAACCTCTGTTTACCTGTAAGCCTTTCTTACTTACGTGATTCAAACTCTTTGACAGCAAGCAGCTTCTCTGATTGTGTTCTTTCAGGGTGAATTTTCTAACAAAAAGGGGAAAAAAATAAGAAAATATTTTAATGTTTCACTTCAGCAGTTTTGTGTGTTCATGCAGAATTTGGGAACTCCTACCTGTAAGATAAACCCAAATTCACATGGAATTTATAAGAGTTGATGAAAAGCAATGAGTTAAATTGACTGCCCTAAGTAAAGGCATAGAAATATTCTCTCCACACCAAATAAGGTAGCCAATGATGAACTCCTATCAAATTTATATACATAAATTGAACAGTATTTTAAATATGTCATTTGCTTTGTTCTAGATACCCAGAAAGCTGCTAACAATAGCAAGCAGGCTGAAGACAGGTTTTGCTTTGAGGAAAGTGAATAAACTGACTGTTGACAGAGTTCAAAAGCAATGCTCCACTGTTGGCCTAAGGCCACTTCTTTGTAATCTTGGCCATTAAATACGGCTTTGCAGGTGGCCCAGCAGCTGAGGTTCAGGGACTATGGTTTGCATATTTAGCTTTTATATGACATGTAGGGTTCTCCCCCCTCCCTGTAAGCAATAAAAGCAGAAATTTACTCCAATGACTTTTTGTCATTAAACATTAGATTTTGTTTGTGGATCACCACCAAACCACGTTTTAATTAAGTCACACACATGTACATTCACAAACACACATCTACACACACAGCAAGGATGCAGCTCCCTTCCCAGCAGGCCACCAAGATCCTCCCTTACATACAGTATCCAGGTTGCCCTTGTCACATAAGCAGACCTCAATCACAAAAATATGCTTCAAAGAGGATTTGTTTTTGCAGAGAGAGTTTAGAGCCCTGCAAAGATACACAGCATAATAACCTTGAAACTCATTAATCCCAACCCCTCCATGTAAGCACTTGTGTCATCCTCAGTATCCACATAGTCAGGGAACATCGAAATGGAGGTTGACATTGGAATCTTCTTTCCTTACTCATAATATTCTTTTTCTCCAAAGACCAAGGGTCTGAGATTTCTCTCTCAAACTCTGGTTTTCACCAGCTAACTCATAATCATAAATGTTTATACCTGAATACCTCAGAGGTGTTCTTAACTTACAAATCTACTGGGAGTGCTACATAATGCCATGCAACTGTAGCTGAAAAATAAAAAAGGCAACTGCTTCATAAAGATATCAGTGCCTGCAGCCAGATAACACTAGAAGCACTCCTTGGAATTTAAGCCCAAATACCAAATCTTATTCTTCTTTCTCTTCATCAGCATGGCCTTGGTGCTTGCCCACACATGTAGCCAAGAGCTCAAATCTACCAGGACAGAGGCTGAAACACCACTGTGAAATTATCAGTAAACATTTCCAGGCTCTGTTCAGCAGTACCTTGGCCATAGGTTACAGCTACACAGCTGAAGACCTCACCAGCCTTTCGCCAGCTTCCTGCAAAAGTCTCCAGCTGGACTATGGTGGCCCTGACCCTGCTGCAGTCATCTGATGGTCAGTTCATTCAGCTGCTCAAGCTCTGTGTCACACCTGTCTGTACACAGGAAACTTGTGTGTGTGTGTGCTTTGCAGGGACAGTTTCTGTCAGTCAATTTTCATTTTCCTCCCTTCCCTGACACCTGGAGCAGGAGCAAACCTCCCAAGCCTCGCCTCCTGCTCACCTGTTTGGCAAGGATCCTTGCTGTTAGCCTCACAGTCTCTGAGGGATGCCAGTTCTGCCCAAAAGTGCACATGGAGGCACACTCCAGCTTGTGCATTGGCCAATCTTCCTTCTGAAAACATAGAAAAATATAATTAAACAAACAAACAAAAAAAGAAAAAAAAGAAAGAAAAAAAAAAACAGACGTGCAACAGAGATAAACTTATGGAAAAGGGGATGAAGAAAGTCCTGCCAGATCCTAGAGGTCAAGTGAAATGTGTTTCCTTTAAAAGAATAAGATGACACTCACTAAATCTGCACAAAAGCTTGAGCCACATTTAAGGGGTAGAGCTATCCTGCTTTATTCAAACAAATTCACAAGGGATGAGCTGAGGTCA
The DNA here is from genome assembly GCA_013397915.1 of Daphoenositta chrysoptera. Lineage (NCBI taxonomy): Eukaryota > Metazoa > Chordata > Aves > Passeriformes > Daphoenositta > Daphoenositta chrysoptera. Next base: position 1,598,019 of record VZRO01003478.1, read on the forward strand.
GAACATCTTCATTTACTCAACGGAAAAAAAGTATTAAATGACAAAGAAGCAAACAGACAACATGATTTTTTTTTTTTTTAAATTTATTTTTATTTTCACCAGTTCTTATTGTTCAGTTCAAACATGTGAGGATGCAGTAGGTCTGAGCTTGATGGCTTTATTGGGTTCATTTCCATTTAATACCTTGGCCCCTCATTATGAAGTGACGCTGGTGTCATCAGAAGTAATGTGGCTGAAGTCATTGGATTCACAATTACTAAGAATCGTTTGACTGTAAGGTCAAACCCAAACATTCTGATGGAATTATCAGATTTTTTCCTTAAATGTTGAAGAACAAAAGTACAGCTAGACAATGAAAACACACTAATACAGACAAACATTTTAGTTAAACGTATAGAATATAGTTTAGATAAAGTATAGCATATTCCTAGCTCAACATACAGTAACAGCATACAGGAGTGATGGCACAAGGCACTAGCTTTTGACACTCTACAAGTTTCATCCAAAGCCACAGAATCTTTCAAAGAATAGCACAGATTCATATATTCACAATCTGCACTAGCACAGGCTGTCCTCAGACTGCACCAAATTTCATTTTGTTTATTCACTCAAACATGGAAATATTCAAGCAATGCACAGTTATTTATTGCTATATCTCATCCCAAACACACATTTACAGCACTATGTTAGAATAGACCTATAGTGTTCTGTCTGCATAGGGAGCATCAAATTTTGTTTTCGTACCAGATTCAAACTTGTGGAAAACACTAGCAGAGAAAAAACCTGACAACAAATTCCACAAATCTGTAAGCGAAAATTTGAAAACCTTCTAGCAACTTCCAGAATGTTCTTAAATCCCCTGCTGTGATTCACCTAGTATCACAGACCCTGTGTTGACTCACTCCCCTCAAATTTTTTTAAATAATTAAAAAACCCCAACAATATGGCCCATCACAGTGACTGAGTGGCACAGAAGAAACAATTTCCCTCAGCTGCTGAACCACTAAAGACAAGAGCCATTTGAAACACTAGAGAGACACACTGGAGGCTGCCTAAAGCACCTGCCCAGGACTGGTAGATACGACACAGGTCTACTGCGAGGTGGATTCCTTGTGGGAACCACAGCTGTAGGCTACATACAAACGCTGAAAGCAGTTCAACAGCCCGGGGAATCAGCGCCCTCAGTGCCTCCTGCCTTGCCTGGTCAACTCATTTACAGGTTTGGCAGATCAAAACAAAAGCCGAGATTACTAATTTCAGAGCTACTACACCAAAAATTCTTCCATTGAAAACAGTTGTTTTAACTGCCCTGGGCATGGACAGCTTTAGGAGGTTATTTTATTAGGAAAAGAAAGGTCAACACCTGCCCCAGCCCTGGGTAAGATTTGAAGCAGTGCAACACTGCAAGGGTATTTAACCCCTCACAATGTCAACTTTGCTGTCCTTGATAACTCAGTATGGTACTTCCAAAAAAACCTACATACAGGCTGCTTGAAATAAGCTCCAGTGTAAATATTCTAAGAGGATGTGGCAATACAGACCAGAACCAAAATAGTATATTACACTGTAATCATGTCATGTGAAATTACACTCTTGACTGTCCTACAGCTGTCACACTACAAAATGCAACCCCAGAGAGACCCATTTCCTATGTATGCCCCAAAATCTTTGCTGGAAAATTCCTGACAGCCTCTGCTTTGGAATCTACAGGCTAAAGGCTAAAAAGAGACAGAGGGAAATCTCATCTCTCACCTCTTCTTGCTTACCCAGGACACCCACTAACTTTAGCATGATTGTTCAAAAAGTGAAGGCACTGAACCTGAAGCTTTGCAGGACTCTAATCCATACACACCTGTTAAATAAACAGGAGAAATTACCTGATAAAGCAAAAAATCAAAATGCAAAATCACGTGCCTGTCTCAAAGCAGTGTTTTTAAAAACTCCATTTGTCCCTTTATTCTTTACACATTGTTAATTAAAATCTTTCCCCAGGCAGAATCATACTGAGTTATATGAACTGGTAGGGAGGTTAAAGGGAAAAGATATGGCTGAATTGTGCAAAATGAGATAAAAGCCTGAAACACCACAAAAAAAAAGAGAGTCCTGATGACTGAGTAATACCTGGGATAGAAACACCATGAGAGCAGCTTTCCCTGCGATCACAGCAGGACTGTATTTTGCATTCTTTTCCACATTTTCCTCCAAGTAGTTTGAATTATAACAAGTAGCATTGTTCTAGCTGAATCCCTAATGCTTCATTAATGACATTTTCTTCCTATTTTCATTACAACCACAATATTTTTCCCTTCATTTAGGAGTGACAACATTTTTGGAAGGGAAGTTCTTTAAAGTTTATGCTTTTTACATCAAAGCATGGAAACACTCCTCTTCATCAAGTCCTTCAAAAAGATTCTGCCATCCAGGACTACTGGATTGATTCCCAGAACACTGTCTTATAGCTCGCCATAGGAGAAAAACAACAAATAACAAAATACAATATTAAAAAAAATAAGAATCAAGTCCAAACAAATGTCATCATACCTCCTTTTTCACATGGACTTTTTCAATACTATATTAAAAAAATCTGTTCTACTTCACTCAATTAAAAGAAACACACACAAATACCAGAGAGAAATGATGGGCAAGCCAGAGCAGTGGTTAAGCTCACTTCTTCAAAATCTTAAGGCCCAATTATGATCAAATGGCATACAACTCTTTAACAGAATTTTGGTGAGGCAACTTCTGATGTCTGATATTAATTGGTAAAGTTCTCTGATACAGCCTTTCAAAAAGCAGTGAAGGTAGTAGTTTTATGTATCTTCACAGCCATCCTCCCCTACCATCATTTACGAAATGCTGGGCTATAGAGGGCATTTGACTTTCATGGGTTAACATTCAACATACTCTCAGGAGACATTTATCAAAGAAAAATACATTGGGAAAGTTTTTGTATAGGGGGACAGACACCCAACGCCATCTTGCAGTGTCAAACTCCTTTCATGCAAAATGACTACAGCAAAAAATTTTGTGTTTTTTTCTACAGCACACCAAAGAGGAGCAGGCAATTTCTACAAGGTCACATTTAAAACACACCTGCTTAAGGCTAATTACAGGTCTGCAACTACATTTTGAGGCTGGTTAAAAATACCTGTTTCACTTACTCCAGCACTACCAACTACAGCAGCCTTTAACATGACATGTTAAGATAAACTCATAAATGGTTTGTTCAAAATATATTTTAAATGCTGAAAGTCATGACAAAAACATCTCTTTCTGCACTCTGGCTAGCTGATCTCCACTCTGTCTGGGATAAAATATAGCCATGTGTAATGACAGCAAGAGGAGTTCCAGTAGCCAGGTCAAGTTCACCAGTTCCAAAATTGCAACCATGTAACCCTCTTAAAGTATTTCTCTTCGGGGTGTTTCCGCAGCTAATTTCTGAGGAGAAAAAATGAGCACAGGTCTCCTCCTGCTTGACTAAAATTATTATAATTCAAGAAGTCAAGACCCGAACAGCTGCAGATGGGGGCTGAAAGCCACTGCTATAATAACAGGCCTGTGCTCCAAGGAGGCGACACTGGAGAGTGGGATGGTGTAAATCTGCTGGAAATCACAATCCCTATTAAAAGGAGAACTGGATTAGGGGTTGGGAAAAGAAAGACCCAGCAAACCCAGACTAGAGGCAACCCACAACACATTAAAAGCAGCAAGGACAGACAGTGAAGGCAACTTCCACTCTCACATGCCCTGCATCCAACCCTGAATCCACACCTACACAAACATCCAGCTTAATATAGGCCAAACATGTGGTTATCTATCTCAAAAGCAAAACAAGAGACCAAAACAGGAACATTAAGGAACTGTGCCAAAGTCAGTGTGTGTGTGTACAGATCCACCTCTCCCCACAAGGAGCAAGAATTCCTATGAATTGTGGTATAGGAGGTATTTAAGTAAGAAAAGAGCAAGCTCAAAAGCTTTGGGTTTTTATCCCAGTATGCCTCATGTGGTAAACATTTATTGAGTAACAATTGATTTATATTGAGTAACAAGGTATTAACCAATGTATTAAATCATACCATGCCCTGGTGAGGTACATATAATTTTTAGCTGAGCAAAATACCCATGAACTTACAGGGAAAAACCAACTTATAAAATAAAAATGAAATTAACAATACCATGGCAGTTCTCAAGTACAGCCCTGCCCTGTTATCACTGTCGCATGATGTCTCACATCCATGGAGGCTAAAGGGACATATTTCCTGTACATTCCAGCGTTACAAATTCAGTATCAAGGCACAGATGTCCTTTTTGGCTTTGACAAAGAATTGCTGAACTGCTGAAAAGTGCCTTTGAAGAAGACAGGGATGAAGATGCAGTGCAGACTGTCTGTGTAGCACGTACAGTCAGCGGAGACCGGTTTCTAGAGAATATTATGCTTGAAGGTAACTTTGAAAGAACGTCAAAGAATTCAATCCCAGCAACATTCATAAATTTCATCAGACTGACTCACAAGGGCCAAAAGATGGAAGACAGTGTTATATCAACTAGGGAGTCAAAAACCATATGTACATCACCAGTAAGAGTGACACCTGGTAGTACCTGTGTACATCATACTGTCATTTAGACATCAACAAAATCTAAAAAAGGCCTTTATATCTAAAGCATGATACCACACACCAACAGGTAGAAAAGATTCTAATTCACTAACTTATGAGACAGACAGGCTTTTGCTGAGCATTATCTTTAGTAGACTTAAGGACACTCAGTTTGAGCAGTACAGGTTTTTATTCTAGGAGCATGTTCCTCTAGACAGATAGAATTCTAACCACCAAAAAATAATTAATTTTTTTTTTCAAATCAATCTTAAAAAAGCAATACATGTACAAAAATTTACCAGAGAAAAAAAAAATAAATAAATAAATCCCTCCTTGTTTTTAAACATGAAAGTATAAACTTTGTCAAGGCTGGAAGTCTTGAGGGAGGGCCACTTGGTGGTGAAAGCAAAGGACCATGGATGAGAAGAAATAAGTTCTTCTACTTCCAACATGATATCTACTTGCTATTTTTCCCCAGCACAAATTACTGAGCTTTCCTACTTCAGAAAATCTTGCTTAGCTGCTTCATAAACCATTGTAAGTTTTGTATAGTAAGAGAAGAAACTCACAGTCTCAGATAAAAGCTGCTAAACAGATGCTTTGTTCAAGGATTTCCTTCCCTCATCTAGTTAAAGGCTTATAAGAAATAATGTCATGAGGAAACATTCTTAGAAACAAGCATTTTTCATTAATGAATCATGGGTTTTCTCTACACTGTCTTGAAAACTCATCCAGATTCCTCTCAAGACCCTTAAGGATACACTCATACAGTACGCTTTTACTTTGGAAATTCTATGAACTACTGAAAATTTTGTAAAAAACTTATTTCTATTAAGCTTTTTGAGTTCTCCTGATGCCTCAAAACCCAAAGGCTATTTGATTCACCCACAATTCACTAAGATTCTGTGGGAAAGAAGGAAGCTGCAGAGGTAATAGAAGGAAAACTGAGGAGAGGTCAGGCTTCTTTTGAAACTCGTGCAACAAGAGAAAAGGATACATCCTTGAAATAAAAGCAACAGCCATATCCAAAGTGCCTGGGAACTGATCAGCACAAACCACGACATCGCTGTCCAGGTAATGCCAACAGAGCCCACTTGGCATGTACCCACGCACCCAACAGCACGTTACCATGTAGGGGAATGTGGCTGGACAGTGCCCAGGCAGAAAGGGACCTGGGGGTGCTGGTCGACAGCCGACTGAACACGAGCCAGCAGTGTGCCCTGGTGGCCCAGGCCAACGACATCCTGGCCTGCATCAGGAATAGTGTGGCCAGCAGGACCAGGGAAGTCGTTCTTCCCCTGTACTCGGCACTGGTGAGGCTGCACCTTGAGTGCTGTGTCCAGATCTGGGCTCCTCAGTTCAGGAAGGATGTTGAGACTCTCGAGCACGTCCAGAGGAGGGCAACAAGGCTGGTGAAGGGTTTGGAACACAAGTCCTATGAGGAAAAATTGAGGGAGCTGGGGTTGTTTAGCCTGGAGAAAAGAAGACTCAGAGGTGACCTTATCACTCTCTACAACTACCTGAAAGGTGGTTGTAGTCAGGTGGAGGTTGGTCTCTTTCTCCAGGCAACAACTGACAGAACAAGAGGACACAGTCTTAAGCTGCGCCAAGGGAAGTTTAGGTTGGAAGTTAGGAAAAGGTTTTTTACTGAAGGAGTGATAAAGTTCTGGAATCATCTGCCCAGGGAGGTGGTAGAGTCACCATTGCTGAATGTGTTTAAAAAAAGATTGGATGTGGCACTCAGTGCCATGGTTTAGTTGAGGTGGTGTTAGGGCATGGGTTGGACTCAGTAATCTTGAAGGTCTCTTCCAACCTGGTGATTCTGTGAGAAGGTTTGGATTATTTATAGCTAATACACAGTTGCATGCCAGATCTTGGATGACTTAAATCCTTCATAAGCATTGTTCCACACTCTATGCCCAGCACCACAAACCTTGCATGACTTACATTATTCAACCAGCAAACCAGTTGAGTTTTTCCACACAGAAACTGGATAATTCTTCCATATCAAGCTGAGGGCCCAAAAAGGCTAGATTCTAGTTCTGGCTTTTTTTT